>JAMKQA010012421.1:0-11591 GCA_024699735.1 Posidonia australis
TAAATGGATTAAATTATTTTCTCTTGATTTTTGGTTTTGGATTTATTTGATTTAAATTCTGATTTTGATTTGGTTGATTTAAATTTTGGATTTGATTATATTAAATTCAGATTTCATTAGTTTTCACTTGATTTAATTAAGGACTTTATTTAAGTTTTGATTTAAATGATTTTCACTTGATTTAATTAATGGTTTTATTTAGGCTTTGATTTAGATGATTTTCACTTGATTTAATTAAGTATTTTATTTAGGTTTTGATTTAGATGGTTTTCATTGATTTAAGTAAGTATTTTATTTAGGTTTTGATTTAGGGTTTTAATTATTTTATGTTTTTATTTTATTTTATTTTTGGGTTTTTCATGGATTTTAGGGTTTTTGATTTTAAGTTTTAAATTAGGGTTTTGTGATTTAAATTTGATTCTTAATTTTGGGATTTAGGGTTTAATTAATTGGTTTTGAATTAGGATTTTAATTATTTTAAATTAGGGTTTATTGGTTTATTTAGGGTTTTTGGATTTCAATTAGGGTTTATTGGTTTGTTTATGGTTTTTGGATTTGAAATTAGGGTTTATTGGTTTATTTAGGTTTTTGGGTTTTAATTAGGGTTTATTGGTGTATTTAGGATTTTTGGATTTTAATTAGGGTTTATTGGTTTATTTAGGGTTTTTGGATTTTAAATTCGGGTTTATTGGTTTATTTAGGGTTTTTGGATTGATTAGGGTTTTAAATTTCAATTAAATAGGATTTTCAATGGATTTTGACTTTAATTAGGGTTTTCACTTAATTACTTGGATTTTAAATGGATTTAAGTGGATTTTATTTCATTTTGACTTGTATTAGGGTTTTTGTTTCGTTAATTGGATTTTAAGTGTTTTAAATTTGATTTTGTCTGGTTTTTATTTTAATTAGATCAGAGTGGACTAGTGTGGGCCTGAATGGACTTGTGTGGGCTTAAGTGGGCCAGGGTTTTGTTGGCCGCAACCAAAACATCATCTGGAGGAACCCGTAGTCAAGTGACTTTAAAATCGGGGTGTCTACAGCTAGAATCTAGCTAAAATCTTAAGCGAAAACACAAAGTCCGACTCTAGCTCAAAACCACACACTCATTCATTTTGATTGGTATTACCTTGATCAGAGGTAAACAGACACACAAGCAGCAGGTGGGGACACTATTTCCCTTACTTTACTGCATTGCCGCGGTAAAGTTCCCTGTGTAGGAGGACACTACCTCGGCCTACAGGCCTCACAATTTCTTTTATAGGCACGGAGATACGTCTTTTCCTGACGCCCTATCTGCAACCCAAGCACCTAGGTTCATTTACCTAGGCCCAGCCTATACCATTACATATCTCGACTACCATGGTTATGTCTAACAATTGTTTCAATTGGAGTCTCATGCTCCTACCAATTTACTGATACCAAACCCACGTGGCTCCTCAGCACACAATCATTTCCTTTTCAAATCATTTAGGTTTTCCTTTCAAAACCATATTCCATTATTCATTCACTGGGTCACAGGTCCAAAAATCATATCAAATTACTCATTCTCGTTTTCATTGGATCTCATGCCCAAAAATCACATAAAACCATCATTTAATCATAATTAAATCATTGCACATATTTTCATGTATTCCATATTTATCATTTTATAGAAATCATAATTAAAACATTATTTTCACATAAATCATCTCATAAATCATTTCCGTGCATTTCACATATTTTTCATGCATTTATCACATTTAATCAACATTTTACAAAATATTTAACAATGTGGATCTAGGTCCTAATTTGGTCAACTGAAACCTTTCGATTGTCCGAATCTCTGTCAGTATTCAGTTTCTCCAACTAAAACGGTCGGCCAAATTTGGCCAGTCATCCGAAAACTCCTGATCCGGTCGACCGAAATCTTTCGATCACTCGAATCAATGGTTCAAGGGACCCAATCTGAGGCATTTTGGCATACCAAATCCAATACGGCATGTCGTTTTCTACAAGCGTAGAAAACCTAAGCCTCCCCATGCCGTCTCTTCTCCCCAACCTGGGACTGAGGGGCAGACTCATCCCACAAGCCTCATAATTCACGATTAAAAGTCGGGGTGTAGACCTCCAAGTCTACTTCAAAATCCTTCAATCCATTCATAAAACTATTAAGCATGATGTTCTATAGAAAATCATAAAGGCACAAAACACATATATAGTCATTGTAGTATGCATTCGATTTAATTCATAAAAACCCACGAAATTAACATAAAATTGTAGGATCTCATCACATTCATGATTTCCAACACATTTCCCTCATATTCCCTATTTTTGTAGGATTTCTACTCATTTTAACATGATTGTTCACATGTTATTCTACCAGAACCCAACGACACAGAGGGAACCAAAGGAGGAACACGTACCTTTTGCGATATCCAACGATCTTCCAGCCCCAGTGAAGGCTTCTCCTCCTCCAACGGCGACGCGCATGGTCTCCCCCACCTTCGACGTAGAGTTCTCCCCTTCTCCCTCTCTCGGTTCACCCTAGTCTCCACCACACACACAAGTCTGGTTCTCCACTCCCTCGTGCCATCTCCCTGCCTTAACTCCTCCGCCATTACCATCCTACCACCTTGGAATCCTGTCGGTCGGCCTTTGCCAACTCCTGCCATGAAGCAACGGGGCATGCAGGCCTCCCACAATAGGGCTCACGGGCTTGAGGTGGGACGAAAGGCTCGTAAATGAGGGGCTTGTCCCTTGACCAAGACCAAGCCAAGTCCAAGTGAGTCTCACACACGCATATGGGTCCACAAGCACAACCAGGTGCACAAAAAGTCAAAAAACACCCAACCAGGGAAACCAAAACACACAGAGAGAGACCACAACATCTAATTATCCTTTAATAAACCATATTCAAATAATTCAATACTTTTCCATGGTTTTACAATAATGGACAACTAGGCACAAATGTTACACACTCTCTCTATGTGTGTATGTTGGTGATGATGAGGGTCGTCGATGAGGGAGATGGAATATGAAACAAGGTGAGGTTTTGTTCTAGAAATCAGGTCTGCAACTACAAATCCATTTTCTATTGGGGTGGGGTTATGTGCAATTTCCTCTCCATTTTCCTATTGTTCTTTACATTTGTTCATTTGTTGTATTGCTATTGCCTGAAGATTGTGGTGGTTGGTTGGCAATCAGAATGCATGATATACGTTTTCGTTCTTGTATATGTTTGTTTGTGTCCCTAGTGAAATGGGTTGTCCTTGGTTACTCTTTTCATGCATGATTTCTTTAGTTTGGGTGTTTTCTCTCTTCTCTTGTTTTCTGTATTTCTGATTTTGTTTTGGAGATTTAGGAAAAGTCATTCGATTTTAGTTATGTTGATTGATCAAGCAGCCTATTTTGTCTATTTTTCGTGATTGGGTATAGGCTAAAAATAGATTTCTTCCTAAGCATATAAATGTAACTGGTTCACTATCAAAAAAATTTGGGGCATTGCTGATCATGGGGACTAAAAGCTTCTTGTTTGCCACTTTCAACCATTTCCTATTTGTGTTTTGTTTTTCTCTAAAAAGATCATTCGCACATAAATTGTGTTTTTATTAAAAGAAAGATAACAAACCATTGTGCATTGTGCATAGAAAGATTTTGTTACAACAATCGCAAGCTCAATGAGCTCAACCATGCACTAGAACAATGTTGTATTGCCACCAGAAAATTTTTGATTTAGCCTCCATACACAGTCATTCATACTGACAATGTACCATTTTAATCAACAGCAGGTATTATTTGAGCTATTGGTTTTCCAACTCAAGTGCAAATACCTGATTCTTAGATACATGTGCATCTTGCTTTGCGATTTGACACCTTCATGCAATCATGTTCATTCTTCACTATTATTTAAGCTGACTCATGACATTGTTTAATTACATGATGTTTCTATTTTTATATCAAGAGATATTTCTAAATACTATAGGCAATTTTCAAATTGATATCGGGGCTCCATGGAAATTTGTAATGTTGTTAGTGCATGTTTTTTTTTCTGACTACACCAGTTTTTAGCTGAATTATCACTATGGTTAAATGTAACATTGGCGATCTTTACTTGCACTTTGAAGCTGTATGTGTGTGTGTCTAAAGCACATGTTCTGGTTTATGGACTTCTTTTCTAAAACTGTGGACTTGATGCTTGGGTTTTCACACTTGCTCTACCTTTCGTTTTTGCCTTGTATATTTTGTCATTGTTAATTTGTCTCATGTTAAGGTTGTAGTACTAAATTCTTCTGCTTCAGATTCACTTGCTTTTGCAACTCTCTTTGTAAAAGCATAAATGTGATGTTTCACTTTATATTACTCTAGGTATGGCAATTGGAGGATTTTTAAGATTTGCAACATGTGATCATAGTAAAATAAGAGGTGGCTTTGCTGGATTTGGCATTAGAGAGGCTAATTCTAGTAGAGGGACATTTGCTAGATTTGACACTGGAGAGGCTAATTCTAGTAGAAGGACATTTACTGGATTTGACACTAGAGAGACTAATTCTTGTAGTGGATAGATACAAGAGGAAATTATAGTATTAATGAAATTGACATTTGAATAAAATAACAATATTGACATATGAATTCCATGACTTGATAAGAATGTCGTAGTTTTTTTTTCCCTTTGTTCATATGAGATGTCATGCATATTTACTTGGATTAAGGATGTTGTTTAATTAACATCTTATCTTGAAGTAGTCATGAAAGTATTTGGTACAAGTAATATTAGTCATAAAGTAACCATCAAACACAAACTCATAATTCATTTCCATAATCAAGCATGATATGGAAATTACAAACTTAAAATAAGTACAACTACCAATATCTTATCATTAGTTATATTTTGTTAGAAACCAAATTTCTATCCAAACAACTACCAAAAGTTACATTTTTTTGGAAAAAGATTGTTTTTAACCAAACACTTTTTCAAACCATAGTTTTCCAAGTTTTTGTAAGTACAAAGAAATTTAAAAAAAATTATTTTCAAAATTATAGCTAGTCCATCCAAATAGACCCTAAGCATTATTGGGATAAGCCTATGGAGGATGAAGGGGATATGTCATTTTGCTGGTATCTTAAAACTAAATGTCTTCATTACCAAAAAAAAACTAAATGCCTTAAAGAGGATCTCAGGTTATGGAACAAAATGTAGTTTGGGGACATTTTTGATAAGGTCAGGAAATTGAAGGAGAGGTAGGCACTAGTTCAGGGGGACCTGGATAGATTTAATGATGTATGTCATTAGCAATAGGTTGTTATACTTCAGTAGGAACTTAAGAAATGTCTTCAACAAGAGGAGAGCTACTAGAGTCAGAAATGCATTGTCAGTGGTTGAGGTTTGTGAAAAGAACATGACATTTTTTTGTAATTTTGTGAAATATAGGTGTAGATACCCCGATTTTGCAGAGTTGTAGGTAGTCTTCTCTGGAATGGGAGTTTTAGTTGCTGGACACCTAACCATTCTTCCCAGAGTCAACTGAGCATCTTAACCTAACTTTACCCACAAAACTAGCCCAAACCTCTGTTTTAATCTAAAACCCTAGTGGATCAATCAATATACCAAGCCAAGCCCTAAACCCTTACACTGTAAGCCCACATTCAAGCTCATGCAAACCCCTCACATTTAAGCCCAAATCAAAGCCAACCCAATGGACCCAAGGGAAACCTAGCCAACTATCTTTACGTAGAGGGAGAGAGAAAAAGGGAAGAGAGGAGAAAAACAAAGCCAACTACCTCTTCCATCCTCAACAACGCCTACAACAGCTCACAACACCTCTCTCCTCTCCATCCAACAGCTACCTCCACCTTAGCCCTTCTCTTCACCTCACCAACGCCTACAACAGCTCACAACACCTCTCTCCTCTCCATCCAACAGCAACCTCCACCTTAGCCCATTTCTCCATCTTCACCTTGAGCCCATGCAATCCATGCAAAACACACACACACACACACACACACACACACACAGAAGAGAATCACGTAGAGGGAAGGAGGAGAGAAGCACGACCCATCCTCCAACCGTCCATCTCCTTTATCCTTCACCTCACCTCCACCACACCTCCTTCCTCCTTCACCTAGACTCACCAGCTAATACCTCTCTCCTTCCCTGGAAAACCTAACAGTCACCCCTCACCTCATAACCCCAACCTAGCCAACACCACCAGCAATCCATCCATCACTAAGCTTCTGCAACCCAATGATCACTACAGCCACTTCCCACGACCTGAACCAACGCCGCCAGTTGCCTCGCCACAAACCTAAGAGATCTTCGATCACCTCCATTGATGCTCAGGCAAGTAAACAAGGGAGGCGAATGGAGGGCAATGAGGTTGTTAGGGGTTGTTAGTTTGTTAGGAGGGTTGTTAGTTTGTTATGGTGACAATTAGTTGGTTAGGATGTTTAGGTTTGTTAGTTTGTTAGGGGTGTTAGTGGGTTGTTGGAGTCGTTGGCGACCTCACCTATAAAAGAGACAACAATGTGAAGGAAAAGGGGGAGGGAGGTGATTATAGTGATCCAGAGCTCGAGGCCTTCCTCCCTTGGTGATCCAGTGCACTCCAGCCAGCTCTGATCCTCTTTCCAGCCAGCTCAGGTCGTCTTCTCCAACTTCGGTGTTCCAATCACACCAGCATTGGCTAGCTCGCATAGACATTCCAAGCCCTCATCCACCAAGCAACGACATTGTCATGGGTCTTGGAATCTCCAGTGACCCTCTGCTAGGTGCCTCCAACACCACATTGGTCGCCTCCGACACCATAGAGCATCATCCATCGAAGAAGACTCTGTCACTGGGAAAGGCGAGCTTTCACAGATAAGTTCTCATCCGTGAGCTTTTCCTTCTCTGCCTTGCCATTTCGAGCATCTTCCCTTTCATCCCCTCGACTTTCCTAAGGTGTAATCGATGCATTGGAGCCTATGTTTGCTCCTTGCAGTCGAGCTCGCTGGCGAGATCATGTCAACGACGAGTAAAGTCGGGGGCCATACGCACATAGCCTTCCTCACATCCAAACACTTGTGCACCTTCCTCACATCCTCCTCGACCTTCTAGAGGCCTTTGATTGATGCGTTGGGGCCTCTGTTCACCTCTCGAAGGTAAGCTCGTCGAAGAAGACAGAAACATCGCCGAGCTAAGTCGAGGAGCATACACACATAGTATTCTTCACATCCAAACACCTACACATCTTCCTCTTCTTCCTGTTGACCTTTCTAAAGCCTTAGATCACCGCACCAAAGCCTCATTTTGCCTTTCGTATTTGAGCTCGCCAGTGAAGGACGCATCGACGGCGAGGTAGGTCGGGAGGCACACACACGTAACCATTCTTGTATCTAGGCACTTGCACATCTTCCTAACTCCCTCGACCTTCCAGAAGCCTCAGTTCCATTCTGCATCCTTTGTTTGTTTCTAGTAGAGGAACTCACCGACGAATCGAGATTAATGCCGATGAGGTAGGCGGGGAGAAAGGTGGAGTCCGTGATTTTGCTTCCTGTTTGCTTGCATCATATCTTGGAGTTCCCCTCTTGCTCATCTGACCTTTATAGCTCGTCATCAATGAGTCACAGGAGCTTACAGCCAAGCTCAACGTTGATGAGATCCGTCACGTCTGGCGAACTTCATGGAGATAGAGTGAATGACCCAAGGGACCATTTTCTATACTAATTGCATCTCTGTGTTCACTGATATGCCATCTTTGATTCTGGATTGCTCCTGGCTCGATTGTGAATCTGGTTTTTGCTTGGTTTGGTTGCGAAGTTCCCTGTTAGCAACTGTGAGTGGGCATTAACTGGCAAGTTGGACAGAGAGAGTGATCCAAGGAGTGATTTCAAGTTTGGAATGCATGTTTAAGTTTTAGTGCACATGTTCTTGCTTTTCCGTTCATCATTCGAGTAGTTTGTTTTGATTTAATTGAGATTTGAATTTACTTTTGTTATCTGGATTGACAACGGTCATGTGGATCCCAACGACGTTTTGTGTTGACAATTTAGTCTCGTGAATCATCAACACGAATCTTGTCGATGATCCTGCTTGACGTTTCTGCCCGACGAGTTTTACGGGCGAAAGTAGCTGGCGGAGTGCCTAGAACTCAGATGGACACAAAGATCTTCCCTTTTCCCTTGTTTTAGTTTTCTTTCAGATTTTTGATCATTATTTTGATCCCTGAATACACTTCTTCACATGCATGTTTTTTCGACGCCCAAGGCGAATGCGAATTGTCCACTTTATATCTGCATCACTTTACTTGATTCAGTTTTTATTTCTTCGTCGTGTTCCGTGGTATCTCTTCGTATCATGATTTGATTTCAGATTTTTCATCGCCCAAGGGCGTACATTAATAGACATGACAATACCAACATTGACCCGAGTGCGGATTATTTTTTCTCTTTTGACTTTCATGAATTTTTCTAGTTTTCGCTGTTTTATGTGTATAATCATGTCGGTGATGACTCGTGCGAGGCGTGAAAGGTCAGATGCATGAGACCAAGCAAAGTCACGGTGATGACTCATGCAAGATGCTAAAGGCCGGATGCACAAGACCGAGCAAAGTTATGGTAAAAAGAAAATCAAGGCAAAAAGGCAATAAAACATCGAAAACTGGAGTCGCCATCTAATCTACTTTAAAGCGGGAGACAAGGAAAACTACAAAAAGAAAGCAAAGCTACAAAAGCAATGCATGATCCTTGCCAAAAAGAAAAGGTCACTGCGTACCAGAAAGTTGGATAAGGATCCCTATTACACACAGGAAAGGTATTAGGCAACTCCGTGTTCCCAACATATCGGTCTTTCATGATTTTACGCTCACTTATATGGCTATGTTGACTTGAAGCCTATTTCTGTATGTCCAAGGGCAATATGCAATGCTATGCCAATACGTGCTTTGATTTATGCCTACTAAATGAATGCTTAATGCTATGTAGGTGGAAAACATGCAAGGCGGAAAATAATGCAACTAAACTCTCAGCCACACTATACATGTTTAGAATCGGGGCGTTCGTATGTGCCGATACAACCTGCTCAGGAGGCACGCAAGGTCATTGTGCTTGGTTCTTAAAACTTTGTATAGTATGCATTACTGCCTAATGGATGCAGTCGGCAAAACCGAAATGATCGTGAAACCATGCAAAGCTAACAAGAATCATACGAGTAAACAGGCCAAGGAAGCTCAGCCATGTTGTACGTGTTCTAGACCATCGGTCAACAAGAGCTCGATACAGTAAGCATCATCTACTTACTAAGTGTAAAGCTAATGCTAATAAAAAAAATTATGTGAAAGCAAGTATAATGCATCCAAGAATAAAAAGACATGAAGGCAAGGATCACAATCATCCAAACAAAATGTATGCATGCAATCAAGCAAAAGACTATCGGATGAGTTGGCCTAGATGCCAAGGAACACACTTGCATAGGAAACATGACTCAAAACATCTCACTCATTCCTTTCATCTCCATGGGTTCATATGGGTTTCACTTGGCTTCAAGAGCCATTAGCCATTGAAGACTTATTCCAGAAGATCCAAGGGACATCCATGATACAACTAGGAGAATCAAAGAAATGGGAGGAACCGAAAAACAAAGAAACCCACAAGTATAGATTATGACTTTATGCTCAGTGGCTCAAAGGCCTCACACAAGCCTCCATCCATTCTTAAAACCATCGTCTAATGCAAAGAAAAACCACAGAAGATAACCTCCAAGCATAGATCAGGCTGAGCAAATATCCCAAGATAAAACCAACAAAAAAAAAAAACCAAAACAATCCAGAGAGCAAACATGAACCATCAAACAGCATGTTATGTAAAACGAACTAACAAATCCTTGTGCCAGGTAAACCAAGCACGTAAGCAACCAAACATATTCTATATGACATAAACTCAAACAAAACCATCAAAAATGTAGCAAATGATATATGATCCAACATTAAATTACCACAACAGAGTGCCAACAACAATGAAAATCAAACATATCAAATGAACATGGATTAAAGCGAAAAGCACGACTACATGGAAGGAGAAGCTACATGGCAAGAAGATAGGTATTTACCTGATTAAAGTAATCTTATTCTTCCCACAAATGGCTTGAGATGAGTGTGAACTTATTCTCCAGGCTCTGGTGACTGAAAATGAAGCTTTCCTCCCCTCTCAGGTTGTCTCCGAGTGAAGCAAAAGAAGGCTTTTCAATGGAGGAAATGGAGGTGGAATGGCTTTCCAAGGCTTGAGGAAACTTGGAAAATGGGATGGATGCTTGAAGGATAATCTTTAGACTGCTGGTTGGTTTTTGGTGAGAAGATGGAGAGAAAGAGATGGAGCGGAAGATGGACATTGCAGTGGAATGGAGGCCGGGGGGGATGTGATGCTGGGTTTTGGATGGTTTCGTGGCTATGGGTCTGTGTGGGTGTGATGGGTTGGGAGAGTGAAGAAGGCTATGTGGTGGTGAAAGTGTGTGTCATCGCTGATGGAGTAGGAGAGAAAAGATCCTGTTAAGATGGTGTTGTGTTGCTATGAAGGGAGAAGGACATGAAGTTGGCTACTAGGAAGGGAGGTGAATAGCTGTTCGGTATTGGTGCTAATTTTTGCACAAGAATGGAGGGTTGAAGGAGGAGGAGATGGAGGACGTGAGGTGGAGGTGGTGACTGCAAGGGTTGTGAAGGTTCTTGTGGCGATGTTTGTGTGAAGAGTGATGGAGGAGGAGGGCTGAAGGAGGAGGACGTGAGTGAGGGGGCTTAGTGGACTAGGAGAGGAGAAGAGAGATCGTGAGATCCTGTGATGGTTGGGTGCTTGGTTGTACTAGGGGTGCTTGGACGTGGGGATAGAGAGGTGGTGAGGAGGAAGGTTGCTATTGGAGAGGGTGGTGGTTGCTATACGTGAGATGAAGGCTGCTGCAAGTTGGCTGTGGTGTTGGGCGTTGGCTACTGTCGTTGATCGTGAGGAAGAGGAGGAGGGCTAGGTAGGTGCCGGTGGCGTTGGGAATGTGAGAGAGAGTGTGTGAGAGAGATGAAGGTAGCTGTGAGATGGGTTCCGCTCCTCAAGAGGACTGCTGCCCTTTTCTTCTCTTCCGTGAATAGGGCTGCTGTGAAGTGGGTATGCATGAGAGTGGAGAGATGGACTGTGACTGGTAGGTTGTGTCAAAGGTGCTGAGAGAAGATGGCTGGAGTGGATTGCTGTGTTTGTGGTGGACGTGATGATGAGATGGGAGCAACTGGTTGGTGTGGTGGGGGTAGACCCGGTCCGGCCCGAACCTGGCAAAATGCTCCCCGTGCCGGGCCAGGTCGGTCGGCCCGAGGGGGCCCGTTGGGTAGGCCCAGTCCGGCCCGCCCAGCCGGTCGGGTCGGCCCGGGCCGACCCGTAGTACAGTTGTAGCAACGGCTAGCCGTTACTACTGTAGCAACGATCATTTTTTATTTTTATTATTATTATTTTTTAAATTCCTAATTTTTATCTATATATACCCTCCTATACCTTTCATTTTTTCCATAACTCTCTCAACTCTCCTCTACGAAATTCTCAAGTTTTCTCTACAACTCTCTCAAGTTCTTGCTCTACCTGTGGATTCTGCCCGATCTTCTGCTCTCCAGACT
>JAMKQA010012422.1:0-13494 GCA_024699735.1 Posidonia australis
CCAGAGAGTCTCTTGGACCCTCGAGCCCTCTCTCTTCCACTGGTCAACCTCGAGCTTCTCTGCTCCTTGGATCGCCGCTCCACTGTCTCCAACCAGTTAGCATGAGATCGCTGGAGAATACACCATTCCCGCCGTCGCCGGAGAAGACGATCGAAGCCAGAGAAGACGCCGCGCCTCCCGCATCTCTGAGCCTCCAATATCATTCCACCACCTCCCGCGATCACTTCGGAGCCCCCAGAATCACGCCACTGCTGCTGGAGCATCGTAGCAACATCGCTCGCCGGAGGAGGCCTCGGCGATGACAAGCGGACCACCTCCTAGCTCCATTAGTCTCCACTCCACTCCAGAGGAAGCCAGGAGGCCCCCTAGAGCATCTCGACTGCCAGATCGCCACGCCGCAGCCCCAACAGCCCTCCTTCTTCCCCGACACCGTCACCGAAGCACCTCGACGGTGAGGTAGGTGGGAGGTCCGTTCCCATCGTTAGCTGCTCGATCCACTCCGATGGATCATCTGCCCTCACCTTCTTCTTGCCTCCCATGAAGTCTGATCTAAGATCAGACCACGGGAAGGCCTTGTTTGCCCCCTCTAGCGGTCGTCGGTGGCAACCTCCATCGCCAACGACCGTCGTTTCTTTTTTTGATTTAAAAAACATTTTAAAACATTTTATTTGAATAAAATACAGAAACATTGTTTTTCTTTCATTTAGGTCCTTTTTGTATTACTTTTAGGCCCTTTTATTACATATAGGTCCTTCAGTTATTTTTCTTAAATCTTTCGAATAAAGTTTTAACTGAAAATATTACATGTTTTACCCTGAACATTTAAAATAATTTTTTCTGAGTTTAAAACTTCAATAAAAGCCCTTCAAAGTTTATAAAATGTATTTTGTTTCAGAAAAATTGCATAGAAGACCCTCGATTTCCTTGAAACCTTTCTGACAGTTTATTTTTACTACGAAAATTGCATATCAGCCCTTTCACTTCTTAAAATGTTTCTGAATGCTCTTTAAACTCACTGGAAAGTTGTTTATGCTGGTTAATTTGCATTTAAGCCACTGCATTCTTCTAAAATCATCCAGGATGCAAGTTTTTACTGGTTAATTTGCATTTAAACCCCTAAACTTTGCAGAAACTTTCCAGAATGCACATTTTTTTGGTTTATTTGCATTTAAACCCCTGAACTTGTTTTTAAAACTTTTCTGAAGCATGTTTTCTCTAGGTAAATTGCACTTTAACCCTCTGCCTTTCCTGATATTCTTCTAGATGCTTTTTTCTGCTGGTCAATTTGCAGTTTAGCCCTGTACTTCATTTATTTTACTCTTATTATCGATTTTCGAGGGTAAAATGACCATTTTGCCCCTGAAACTTCCTGGACCATTTCTAAGACATGTTTCTTGCATTTTTACCCTGTTTTATGCAGAATTGATTTAAATGCATGTTTAGGTGGTAAAATTTCATTCTGACCACTAGAGAACTTCATTTTAACTAGGGATGCACATTTGGCTCTAGATTTCTTCATAATTGCATAGAATGTGTTTTCCTATGTATTTTCGATGATTTGGGCTTCCGAACATTAGTTTTCCACGAAATTTGGGATTTTTGCACAAAACCCCCTGGATTTCTCATATTTGCATTTACACTTGCATTTTGCATGGCTTTCACATCTATTTGCACAGATTTTCTCGTCTTTTCTTCCCGACTTTGCGTATGTTTTCCTAGCTTGATTCCGGCTTGGTTTATTCCCTGTTTATCCGTGGTTTTGACTTGTTTTGGTTTTCCATCGCCCGAGTGCGTACAGTAAAAGGCTTGTCAAAGCCGACATTGTCCCGAAATGAGGATTATTTCCCCCTTTTTGATTTTCTCGGATTTATCCCAATTTTCGCTATTTTACGAGATGCTTTCCGAGAATTTCTTGATTTTCAAGATTTTCCTCATTGCCAAAGGGCATACAGTAAATCGACATTCTTAACGCCTACATTTGACCCTCGGATTAACTTTTTGCCTTTATTTCATTTCTTTACTTTGATTTGGCATGTTTTCAGTCATCTTCATGCATGAGCATATAGAATAAGCAAGCATACATTCATTAGACCATTGTCAGTAGGAAAACCTAGAACGACTGAGTTTTCTCGGGCACATGGGGGTGCCTAACCCCTTCCCCATGCGTAACCAGAATCCTTACCCTTTCTCTGGCCCACATTCATTTGTGCATTGTCCATTAGGCACGGATCACACATACATTCTGCATCTTATTTGCTTCCCAGTTTTTCTGGTGTTTTTTTGTTTTCCTTGTCTTTCCATTAAAAGACTAGGTGGCGACTCGTTTCCTTATCCTTTTTGTCTTCCCTTGGTGTTTCTCGGTCTTATCTCTTCTTTCGGATTCACCATTTTCGCCGTGACCGTAACAGATCTCCTCGTGTGTTTCCGCACACTAAGTAGTAGGTGTGCCGCGCAAGGGTTCCACCGGCATGGTCACAGGAACTGGCGACTCTGTTGGGGATAACTAGATTCTAGCTTTCGTTCTGGTTTCCCAACTTGTCTTTGGTCTGTTTACATTATGCTTGCTTGCTTGTGATATTTGCTTGTACATATTAGACTAAACATGCCTTTTTTGCTTTCTTTACACTGTCGCTATGCCACCGCACATGCACATGACTTAATTCATGCATTGTTTGTCGATACTTGCTTTTATTCACCTACTTGAGCACTACACCAGCACATGCCATGATCATGCCTTTTGTCTGACTTGTTTGGATGCCATAATTGTGTGTTTTTCGCTTCTTTTTTGAGTTTGCCATGATTAGGAGAGTAGAGACTTGTTTGTCTCCCTATCTGGTTAAAGTAAAACACACAAATTCAAGCGAAATAAGGCGTAACTAGAGACAAATGCTCACAAATCCCTCTAGTTAAAACACACAAACTCAGTTGAATAATTAATAAGGACTAACTAGAGACAAATGCATACAATCCCCTCTGGTTTAATAAAACGCAAGTAAAAGACACCAATGCATATCGCATGTTTGATCATATAGGGCATGCATCTTCTCCTCTCGGTCTACCCATAGTTTGCGAAGGGCGATCCTAGCAGCCCATACTTTTTGACCAGTGTCGAAAAACACAAACCCATGAGTGCGTCCCATATGGTTCGCTCCATGCGGGACATGCATGGTGAGAAAGAGCATGTCAGTAGCATTCATGTGCATGTGTGCCATTCATGCCACCCTAACAAACAATTGCATAGCTAACTTATTTTCTTGTGTTGTCTTGTTTTCACTCTTTTTCACTCTTTCTCTCTTTTCCATTGACAGTTTAGGTTCTTTTCCTTTTGCCAGGATTTGAGTTCTTTGCGAGTACCTAGGTCTGAGCCTGGGAGTTCCTTTCCGTGACCTCGTTCTTGAGGTAATGTTCTCGACTGTCTCTTCCTGAGCTATTCGTCGATTCCGACGATAGCTCCTCATAAGCGTCATCCTTTTATTTGCAATCGCAGCCCTGTCCTCACCTATTCGCTGTCCATCATGGCCCAGCGATCTTCTGAGATCTCTACATCAGTTGCTTTGGCGGGGATTCCTATTTCTCCCCTCCTCCCTCTTTTGCCCCGTCATCACTTGTTCCTTCATCGCTCTATGGCGGCTTCTTCCCGACACCTGGAGCTCCTCACCCTATGATTTTGCGACATTGGCAGACCTTCACTGGTCTGGAGCCCGCTACGGAGGTAGTCACTGTAACAACTTCCAAGGTATCTGATCTGACAGTGCCTTGTCCTGCTGTTGACCCTCATTCACTTGATGCACAGTTCGCTGCGATTGTCTCTTCAATAGGGATCCAGCCTGCATCCTCCTTGAACTTCCAGCCCCCTCTAACATCCCTATCGCTTGTTGTTCTGACCCTCGGTACTTCTACCGATGTTTCTGCCATTGTATAGTCTCAGCAGCTTCTAGCCCTTGGTCAAAGGCTGCAAAACATGGCTTTCTCCTTGGATCCCACTTTGACTGTGCCTATCTGTCCTGTTCCTGAGGATCCTGTTCTGCCTACTCAGGCCATTCATGTAGCACCAGTCACTCTACCACTGCAGCTGTCGCCACAGCTTCCTGCTGTTTTGACGACGAGCTTAGCCACTCTGCTTGTAGCATCATATCCATAGCATGCACAGCATCTTCCTCCGGTAGCTGGTGGTCAGCCTTTTGGACTGGCTGGAGTACATCGGCCTACGAACCCAACCATACTGGTTTAGTAGTTGTTGCTCCCACACACAACTACATGCACCGCACAACATAACATTTCAGTACCTTTGCATCTGGTTCAGGCCCCAGCATACACTCCACCACTGGCACACACACATGGGTACAGCACCAGGTGGCGAGATGGTAGATCTAAAGGAGAACATGGGTGCCATAGACAAAGCGTATGCGGGATCCGCCCCGGCTGCACACACGATGTCAACAACAATGCGTAATGCACTTTACGCCAGGATGAACGACCTGGAGAAGGCTCTCCGACAAGTGCTAGGTAGGCACCGCCAGTCATTCTCTTTCCGGGACCACTGCTACATTCCAGAGGCGATACTCCCACCGAACTTCCATATCCTGCAATTCGAGAAATATAATGGGAAAGGCTGCCCGATTTTGCATCTTAGGGCGTACTGTGGCGATCTCGCTCAGCTCTAGGCTGACGAGCGGCTTCTGATTCGCCTTTTCCAAAAATGTCTCACCTGTCCAACTCTGAAGTGGTTCACATTGCTAGATAAGGCCACCATCAGGACTTGGAATGATTTAAGTCAAGCTTTCCTTGAGCAATACTCTTTTAATCTTGACATGGTCCCAAAGCGCGAGGACCTAGTTGCAACAAAGCAAAAGCCCTACGAGCCGTTCGGGGAGTATGTCGAGCATTGGCGAGCACCTGCTTCATAGGTACGTGATAGACCCTTGGAGGAGGAGTCTATCGAAATCATTATTCGAGGATCGTAGCCAGCCACTGAGGCACTGCTGAGCATTTAGTCCATCTCCACTTTCTCGGCCCTAATTAAAGATGGCACCCACATAGAAGGTTCACTCAATAGTGGAAGTTTCCCTGCGCTTGCTGCATTCGCCAAGCAGACGATGGCTACTAGCGAATCCAGTAACAATAACAATGGCAATAATGGATCTAACACTGGATTCGTCCGGAAGAAGGATTCAGCTAGGAATGCTGTGGCATACGTAGGAGCTCCTGCTATGCCAGCCAATGTGGTGAACCCGCCAGCTCAAAATCAAGTCATTTATTCACCTACACCTAGGGCTCCACGCACATCACAGATCACAACCACCATTGAACCGGACTACCAGCCAACACCGACAAGGCAAGGGCGCTACTCAAGACCCAAGAGACCTCCTCGCTTTGAGAGGGACAACACTCCTCTGGTTGAGCCTTTGAGTGTCATTTTGCCTAAAGTAGTGTCATTTCTGAGGCTTCCGGAATTCCGCCCGCCACCAAGCCCACTTCCGTCATGGTACAAGGCGGATTTATTCTGCAATTTCCATAGAGTCGTCGAGCACTCTATAGATAATTGCTACATACTCTGGAATGCTATTCAGAATCTGATGGACCGCAAGGCAATCATCATTAACACTCAGGAGGCAGAGCCTAGGCCCGCTGCACCGGCACCACACACAACTGCATCCACATCAGGCAATATAGTCAGCCAACCTTTGCCTGAGCATGCACTAGGAACTTCGGGGGTGCATTCCCTTTCTTCGGATGAGGTCGAACCTTTTGATCCTTCTCGCCTCATCCATGATGTTTCCGAAGCCCCATCTTATCAACTGAGTCATTCTTTCCTTGATACTATCAATTCAGTTATTACCGTGATTCAGTTGACTACTCGACCAAGGCGTGCGGCTGCCCAACCCACCATGCAATCCGGCCCACCAGCAATCAGCCTGTTAGCCAGACCGAGGCATAACCCGGCCCACCAAGTACCAGAGCCCACTTTGCCAGCATCAACCCCCATAGAGTTAAGAGCCCGTGCTCCAGTGGTCATCAACCTAACATAGGACACCCACCGCATGCCCTACAGTTACACTGCCGAAATGTGCGTAGAGGTAATGCAGTCGGGAAGGGTGTACAAGGCCCCAGCCCTAGCAAACAAGACTAGCTAGCCTGTGGTCCCTTCTACCCAAACTAGAACCCCTACTCTTGGTCCAAACCCTAAGGAGACTACCACCAGAGCTAACCCTACCACCAGAACCGATGCACCAGTAGCCGACATTACCGCCCAGCTAAAGAAAATTAAGGCAGATATTTCTATCTGGGACCTTATCCACACCTCGGCTAAACATAGAGAAGCATTTCTTTGAGTCTTCTAGGTGGCCCATGTTTCCACAACAATACAACCCTCAACCTTGGAAAACATGGTGGGAATGATAGCTGCGCCTGAGGTCATTTCCTTCTCCAGTTCTGAGCTTCCTTTGGTAGGGACAAGTCATAATCAACCCCTTTTCATTGCGGTGCAATACCAAAATTTTCACATTCCTCTTACTCTGGTTGATAATGGTGCCGGTTTGAACATCTACCCCTTGCAGACTGCAAGTCAGGTGGGCCTTAAATCAGAGGACATTACTCCGGCGGTGAAGGGAATGATGGCCTTCGATAACACGCACCATGAAGCATTAGGGATTCTGACCATTACCTTAATCATTGGCCCTGCTCATTTTGAGGTTGAGTTTTATGTTGTTGATCTCAAACCATCCTTCAATCTTCTCCTTGGGTGCCCTTGGCTCCACAAGCATCAGGTCATCCCTTCAACCCTCCATCGCATGATCAAATTCCGTTGGAACAATGACATCGTCATTGTAATGGCGGAAAACCCCGAAAAGGAGAAGGTTGAGGTGGTCTCCTCAGTCTCGTTCCATACTGTCCACTTTTATTCTAGACCCTCTGATGTACTTTACCGTGTCCACCGTTTTGAATCGGTCAATTTTATTCCTATTCTCGAGCGTACCAGTCATCTGGCCACTTTTGGCAACCCCTTTTCGATGGTTGAGAATCTATGTCAGAGATAGGGGTACGAGAAAGGAGCACCTCTCGGAAAGAAGACGCGAGTTTGAGGGATTGGGTTTCGAGTGCAAGCCACAGGACAGATGCGCAAGGCGTCGTAAGTTTAAAAAGCTCGTCATTCTTCGAGATTTAAACAATTTTGTCTATGCGGGATTGATGGATCCCAATCGGAGTTTGATGCTTGTAGAGCCTGAGCCAAATAAGCCGATCAGTGAGCAAAAATTGGTATGCATAGAGGACTACAACTCAGAAGGAGAAATTAGGGACTACGGAGGGGATTCAACATCATCCGAGTCCCTGGGGAGAGCCATGCTAACATTGCTGCCTCCAGAGTTAGCAAAAGGTCCGTCTACTAATCTGGTTGCAGTTTGGGATGTAGCAAGGGCAGAATCAGTAGTAACAGCTTCAGAACAACAGCCAGTTTTGAAGGGATTGCAGCCAGTACAGTCAGAACTAGTACCTGGGATACCGTCGAAGACTACCAACACTTACTATGTGGATTCCCCTTTCGGCGAAGAGGAAGGAGATGCTGAAAATATTCAATCGACATATTTAACATTCTAAAATTAAATTTTCCAAAGAGAAAAATATTTGAAATTTATGTATATATGTTGGAAATTTATGTCTAACTGTTTATTACGTTTGATAATGGTTGTTGTTTTTCATTTTATCAGGAAAGATAGTGAGATACTTTCATTCAATTTAGGAATGAGACTTACCAAGAATTTGACTACAGTAGCCCTTCAAAAAATACATGAAGGCAACTTCTAATGAAGACAACAAATCCTAGTGATATTTCAACATCTTCAAATGCGACAAATACAAGAACAAAAAAAGGTTGTACATAGAAGCGGGAAAAGAAAGAATACCTTAAAAGGTAATTTTCAAATAGGATTAATGTATTACAACGTTTAATTTGTTTATTTTGATCTGATTAGAAATTTTCAGTTTCAGAAAAACGTAATTTAGTTTCATGTCCATACAATTTCAGTTTCATGTTTATACAATCTTAGTGTCACTAAACTTATTTCAGTGTAATTTATATACATTTTTAGTGTCATCTTATTACAATATCAGTGTCATTTACATACATTTTCAATATGAAGTTACTACAGTATTAGTTTCATAGTTACATATTTCATTATAATGACAATCTATATGTTTTGCATGTTTATATTTTATAGAAACTGACTAACAAGAACTTCAGAGAAATAAGGGGAAAAGACTAATGAAGAATGTATTGAATGACTGTAAGTTTAAAAACTAAAAATATTTAATTCAATTATTTATAATATTTTCTAATGTAATGTATAGTTTTAAATTTCTGATAGTTACATGAATATCAAATTTTCTGGCATCTTCTTATTACTAATATATAATTTCACAGCAAAAGCAAGAGTTCAACAAAGATGCATCCCTTCTGCCTACCAAAAGCTCATGGACAACATTAATTTCTCAAAAATAGAGATTGAAATGATTAGAAGAAATCCATTTTCTCAATACTATGATTTACCAAGGTCTAGGGTCAATGTACATATCTTAGACACTATAATAGGAAATTACCGTAGTGGTTGTTCATTCTTGATACATGGAACAAAAATGGATTTCACCTTAGAAAAATTTGTGGAAATTCTAGGAATGCGAAACAGAGGGGCAATAATAGATTTAGATTGTGTTGAGGAAAACAATCTAGAGATTATGAATCTATTCCCATCAAAAGACAATATCATGAAATGGGAAATAAAAAGTATCATTGAGAAAATAAAAAGGGATAGCACAAATACCAATCCAACTGTTATTGTAAAACTTTGATTGTTATTTTAATGGCTGCTTACCTACTACGAATTCAAATTGTTCAATCCCAAAAGCTATTATTGCCTCTATGGACAAACTTGAAGAAATTGTTAATTATGATTGGGCTACATTTGCATATGACATGCTCTTCAAAAACATGAGGACATGTCATAATAGAATCAAAGAAAGGGAAAGAACAAGTCGAAAAGCCACAACATACAATTTTGGATGTTCGATGACACTATGTGTAAGTGTTACTTTACTTTACTTCACTACTCTTTACACTGGAAATTAGAAGTTAACAATTCTATTTTTTTCTTATTGTATAGATATGGTATTATGAAAATACAGTGTCATGCATACCAACTAATTCTTTTTGTGACATCTGGGCCTGATTATCCATTTTTACTTGTAAACCATGTAATTAGTTGTAATATTGTATAAATGGTTTATTAATGGATAATCTGTTATTTCTTGGATGTGTGAGTTTGTGGTTGGCTTGTTGTGCTCCTGCTTGTGATTTGGGACCAATGTGGAGTCTGATTTGAGGATGTACAGTGGCCTCGATTTGCGTGCACGTCCTTTCATTCTTTTTCTCCTTTCTTTCTCTCTTTCTCTCTCTCTCACGAGCCATGCCCTTCCACCCCTTCCCCGTCTTCTTCTTCCACACCGGTGCCACCAGCGACAGAGGCTTGTGCCTCCCCGTCTCCTCCGACGGGATGGATGGTCGGCACCATGCGGGAGGAGGTAGAGATAAAAAGAGGAAGGCAGGAGTGGGCAGAGGAGGAGAGTGGCGAGGGAGAAAAGGAGGAGGGGAGAGAGAGCAGGTGATGTGCGACTGGGGTAGAGCTGCTCGTGTGATCCGTCGGCAAGAGAGGCTTCACTAGGGCGCGAGGAGGCTCACCGAAGTGTGGGAAGGTTCGCTGGAGCGCCATCAGAGGTACGCGACCCTTGTTTCTTCCTCGTTTCGCTGTTGTTTGGGTAATGAGTAAATGGCATGTAAATTGTGAAAAATGCATGTAAAATTTTAGAAAAATAAGGAAAATGATGAGAATGAGTTGTATTGCATGAAAATATCGATATCATGCGGTTAGGTTGAAAATATGTGGATTGAATGTGATTTGTGGGATGTAAGCTACAGTAGGTTTCACTGAGCTCTTCCCCTTTGTGATTTTCTTATGAATCACATAGTTGATTGATTGAGGAATGGTTTTAGGGGTTTTGAAGTAGACTCAAGGGTCTACACCCCATGAGTTTATGGTAAATTGTGATATATGTTTGGGGGGTCCAATTGAGGCTCCCACTTTGGCAATTTTCGCAGCCTAGAACAGGGGTGTGTCCTATCTGCGGGGTATTCGGTATGCCAAATTAAATTTGGTATGCCGAAATCCTAACAGATTAAGCTAGGATCCTAGGTTTTGGTAGACCGAAATCTTCCGGTCAACCGAAATAGGGGGTTTTGGTATACCGAAAATGTTCAGTATACCGAAACAGGGAATTTTAGTATGTCGAACTTGGTTCTGGTCAGCCATTTTTGCCCTGACCTTGAAATGCTTAAATATGAATTTAAATAAATGAAAAATGGTTTTAATAGGTATGTAGAGCATATGTGAATGATGTTTTCCCCATCTGTTGACATGGAGAAATGTGGAGCCAAGGGTGCCCAAGCAGAAGATTGAAGGATGGCTCGAGGTCCACAACATAGAACTTGACCTCAAAACGAGCAGCACCAATGATTAAGGGAATGACCAGAATTCCTAGAGCATCATGGTGCGTGTTATCGTGCACCGTCATTCCTTTCACTATTGGTGTAATGTCTTTGGATTTAAAGCCGACCTGGTTTGCAGTTCGCCAAGGGCAGACATTTAACTCGGTGCCATTATCTACCAATGTAAGAGGAATGCGGAAATTTTGGTATTGCACCGTGATGAATAGGGGTTGATTATGATTGGTCCCTACTAGGGGAAGCTCTGAACTAGAGAAAGAAATGACCTACGGCGCGGCTATCATCCCTACCATGCTCTCCAAGGCTGATGGTTGTTTGGTTGAGGAAACATGAGCCCCTTGAAAAAATTGGAGAAATGCCTCTTGGTGTTCAACCGAAGCATGGATAGGTCCCAGATGGAGATGTCTACTTTGACTTTCTTTAACTAGGTAGTGATTATAGGTGCATGCATTCTTCTCCCCTGAGTCCACCCATAGTTTGCGAAGGACAATTTTGGTAACCCGTTCTATGGCTTTGGTGTGGGATGTGTTGGTAGTTTGTCCCCCCTTGTCCAGGGTCGTGTTGGTGCTAGTAGAGGGTACAGCTCCATGCTACTTCAGGAGATTAGGCCACCAACGCACCACCCGTTCACTGCCAGTGCCATGGCCAAAATTTAGATCGGGGACCTTACTTTCTTGCCTTGAGTCGGAGACCCACGTACCCCTGAGAGAGTCCGAAGTAGACAGCTTACTAGGACACACATAGATGGTGAGAGAGCACATAATAGTTGCATCCATATGCATGTGCATTAATGCCACCATAATAACATTGCATCTATGTCTTGTTCTATTCACATCAGGTTTCCCTGATGCCTATTTGTTTCTTACAAGTTAGCGAGTGAGTTCCTCTGCCGGAGCTCGAGCGTCCCTGTTTTCTATTTCCCATTGTGGTGACAGATCTCGACCATCCTTTTTTGAGTTACTCGTCGCTACCGACGATAGCTCGTCCTAGGACCCGTTGTAGACACCCCGATTTTGAGGTGACCCAAAGATGAGTTTTCCCATATGTTGCCTTGGGTATGACCCTTGAACCAACCTTAATCCCGTACGAAGCTTGCAACCCAGTTAGAAAACCGGACCAGTAGGGGAGAGCACTTAGCTAGCACTCCAACCTAGCACACATAGCTAGCACACCTACCTGGCACACTTAGCTAGCACACATACCAGGCACACTTAGATAGCACACCTACCTGGCACACATAGGTGGCGCACATAGGTGGCACACATAGGAGGCGCACATAGCTGGTGCACAACCACTTCGCAGGCTGCGGCTGCTGGCTTTCCACCTCCCTTGGCTGTTACCTTTGTAGCGAATGTGTCGTGGAATATTCCAAGCTTTCCTTCTGCGAGGCTCTCCATATCCCCATGAGTTAGCCTTGAGGAGATCCCTATAAATAGAGGTCCATAAGAAACCATGAGAGGGACCCCTTTCCTCAGTTAAAAATCTGAGTGATCCTGTGCATTCAGCAACCAGCAACACTTTCCAGCCGAATTTGCTCGAGCTCCAAAGCATCTCTTTCCATCCCATAGTGGTTCTTGGTTATCCCAAGGCAACATGGTGTCATCTTGCTTCTGTTATACTTGGAAGGAACATACTTGGAACAAGGTAGGAGCTAGACCCTTACTCTGTTTAAGTTCAGTTTTTGCACAAATAGTATGCTTTAATCAATCTGAATGCATAGATGTTTCATGATGCAAATGTTTATATCTTTCCAGATGTTCTGATTGTTTACACGATTCTTGCTTTCATCATATAATCTGCATCTTGGTTTCTTAGTTCTCTTCTTTATTTCCATGGCTAGAAATGCATGAATCTTGGATAAGCATGCATTCTGTTTT
This sequence comes from Posidonia australis, assembly GCA_024699735.1. NCBI lineage: Eukaryota > Viridiplantae > Streptophyta > Magnoliopsida > Alismatales > Posidoniaceae > Posidonia > Posidonia australis. The sequence continues at coordinate 12,430 of JAMKQA010012422.1, forward strand.
TCTCTGTTTTTGGCTGAAATGCATGGATCTTGAATAAGCATGACAATAATATGCGACCAACAGATAATTTTGTGATTCATTCTTAATGCATGACTGTTTTGCACTCTGTTTCATCTTCAGTTTTGTATAATTCAGTCAAGATTCTGGTTCATATCATGTGTTGGATAATACGATATATCTGATTTGCATGATTGGTCGGGGAGCACTATTGCATGCAGATTTGCACGGTTTTCCATATGGCTTTCAGAGCGATTTCTTTCATGTTGATTCTCTGATGTACCATGTTCCTGCATGTTTTCTTTCAGTCGGTTTTCTTGCTGTTTGCTTCCTCTGCATGATCAGTCCAGGAAGGAATCTTGTAGGTTGTTTGCACCTTACTCGTCCATGGAGAATCTGTGCATCAACCCATGATCCGGTGACATGGCTGATCTTGGTTTTTCTCATTTAGCATCAATAGGTGTGACCTTGTGTGAGGCTGCTAGCCCTTGAGCACAAGACTCACAAACAATTGCATTCAACTTGAGTTTCAAACCATTGCATTGGGTCTTTACAAAGCAAGCTTTCCAAAATGCATTTTATGTGATTTGGTTTTCCAACGTGCATCCCTATGAGATTTAGTATTGCATATCTTCTCTGTTTTAACTCTGCATTTCTCTGACACCACCTAGGCGCACATAGGTGGCGCACCAGACTGGCTCACCTGTCTGGCGTACCACACTGGCTCACTATCCTATTTTAGCATACAACATGCTTTCATATGATTTTATCATGCTTTCTTGACTTGCTTTTCCCCTAGAGTTTCCCTGATTTTCCTCCTGGATTTACTAGGAAGGCACATTTTGTTTTTTTTTAACTTTTTTATGTGTTTTAATTTGCATTTGCATATAGCAAGCAATGACGAGAAATCACTCGTAATGACACAACTTTGATTTTGTTGATGCAATGATCTTGCATCAATAATTGACCCGAATTAAAGAGTGATATTTTTGAGCATTAGGACACACCCTTGCACATCATGCACCTATTAGCATAAGGCACTAAGCATAGCATGGCATATCGCCCTTG
>JAMKQA010012423.1:0-10981 GCA_024699735.1 Posidonia australis
AAATGTAGATTATCATGTACTTTAACTTATTCTAAAGTTTCAAAGTAAAATTCAAAGTTTTTTTATTATTTCCATGAACTTCCGTAAATTTACCGTATTTCCACCGACATTTCCACCGATGTCCGACATGTTTCCTATTTTTGTCGAACCGAAGTTCGATACGAAATCGATGTTTGGAACCATGATTGTAACAACTTCTCCATCAAAGTCTCCTATTTCTCAGTCCAAGGTTGTCTGATTTTGTTGGTCTTTCTTAGCATTATCTTAATGATTCTTAATTTAGGAATGAATGTATACCACACTGGTCCTTTCCTCGAACTTTCTAATGAAATTTGCATATCCTTATGTGTTAAGTGTGGCATTATTTTTATTTCCATTCCTTGCTTACTTAAGGTCAAGTCATATTTTGTGTTTAGTGTCATCCCACGTAGATGTTACCTTGTTTTTATTTCAATTGTTTTGGCATTGTCCCTTGTCCTTGACTTTCTCTTCTTGCTACGTTGATGTTGATGACTCCATATTCATCTAATTTCAATCACATTGATAAATATATCAAACAATAAGAAACAAAATGTTGTCAATATAGTCAAGATAATGCGATGGCAATAAGAAATATCAAGAAGGAAGTTCTTTTATAAATTGAGTTTTACATGTAAATTCTTCATGAATAGTTAATAAAAGAATGTAAACAACCATCAAAAGAAGTTTTTTTTAGTGGCGTCACGAAAAGAATCTACCATATGTCAATTTACAAACTTATTAATCCAAAGTAAATTATTACCATGAACATCTTCTTTATACATAAATAATTGAATTAGACAAAGACAAACACATGAAAGTCTCATTTTCTTAAAGACTAGTATCATGAAATAAATAAATATCAAACATGAGATAGCTCAAATGTTATTCTGATTAAACCAAAATTTCTTGATTATGAGAATTACAGGAGATACTAATTGTGTAAGTTGCACACACAAGAGAAATAAGAAATATTATCAAACCTCTTAGACTTGTAATTTCACTAGTTAAATAGTAGTTTGATAACATATCTAAAAGGAAGCTAGCTTTAATGTAAAAACATGTGTCACGTCACTTCAGTCAAGTTCTATACAGAGCCAATTACAAGAAAAGAAAAGAAAAGGAAAAAAAAAAATCCAAATTTCAACTATTTCATTTAGGCTTTAAACCTTGCATCTAATTATTTTATGCACGTAAACCTTCAAATCAACTGGAGATTTAATTTCCCTTAGAAGTTGCTTCAAATGAGGTCATTATTTTGCTAATTTATTAGAAAGTGTTTATAAATCTATTCCTTATCAATATCATTTCGATGGATGATGATGATGATGATATTTTGATGCATTACTGATTGAATCAATTAGAACAATAAACATTACTGACATATTTTCAAACAATAAACATTACAAAAGTAATCAAACCTCATATAAAAATGTAAGCAAAAAAACTACATATCGGAGGAAATGACGTCAAAGAGTTGATGGTATAGTAGGCTTTGAGATGGAGAGAAAATGACATCACAAGTTCAAAGTTAGAGAGGAAACGTTAGAGGTTCTGAGAAGACAAAGGAGGAGACCTAAGCGGTGTAAAGGAAAAGGGATAACGTAGAGGGAAAGAGTGACGGAGGAGAACAGAGGCAAACATTAGGGTTTCATTCTTTCGAGATTTGGTTTTTAATACCTAGTGCAAGTTTGTCAATTTACAAAATTAATTAGTGCTTACTTGAAGTGTAACCAACAAGATTATGAGTACCATCTCTACCAATAGTAAAAAAATTCAAAGAGCTAGCTTTTCAAAAAACGTTTAAAACAAAAAAGCATTATCAACTGCCACCTAAGATTTAGAGACTTGTTAATTGGTATAAATTTTTAGGATAACTGCAAATATAGAACATAACACTAAAGGATATCAGACCTGATTATCCATTGACCATACTTTTGGAGGTAAACATTGGTAACATTGGTGTAGTCTTTTATTTAACTTCAAACACATTGATAATGAAACCTATGGAAGTTGATCTAATATGCCAGTAGCTCTCCAAAGATCCTGGTGTAGACACTCACCTAGGTTTTGAGTAATACCCATTGATAATGAAACTAAGATAGTGGCTCTCCAAATTGAAGTCCATTTAGACAACACCTTCCCAGCTTATCAAGTTCTTAATAAATGGGAGCTCAATTTTTTTTTTTCATTAAAATATGGTTATTCTCCCATCTAACTTGAATACGACTAAGAAGCAAGTACAATTCTTTTTTGCTGGTTTGTGACCCTCCCCCCCTCCTACAAGGCATTAGCTCGTTGTAAGTCTAGCTTCTCATTTTCCTTATGATAGTTATGTTTGACTGTACCCACCTGAATTACAGAACTTCTCATTTTATAATTATAAGATATGTCCTTAATAAATGACACTGTCTTTACCACTTTGATTCACCTTTTCTTAGATCTTCCTTAAATCTATAGCATTCAGACATTCGGCAGAATATAACTGCTAATGCTGGGACATTTGGTGATACGAAAGTTCAGTCAATGATGCTACATTGGAACCAGGAATTAGATTCAAGAATGTTGAATTCCTTTGACATTATCATTGCAAGTGACTGGTATGATCTAGACTTTGATCAATAATGTTCAGATGCAACATGATAGAGAAAGGATTGGTTCTTGTTTGTTTGAATATAACCAGAGAAATGAGTTTTGTGTCCCCCTTTTTGGTGGTTTACATTCTGAGTATGGGCTCACCTGTTGTGCCGGTTAATTAATTCTTGTTGTTACTTGTTGGCTAACTGTTCTGAGTTACATTCTGATTCTGAGCTTATCATTAGCTCTTACACCTTAGCCACAACATGTCATTCATGTGATGATCTTGCTTTGACACTTATCTGACTTTTTTTTTTGTACAATTTGATTAGAATTCTAAATTTCCAAAATATGGGATTCCTTTTATGAAGTGAAAAGAGGATTTGGTTTATATTTTAGCGATTTTCCTACACCACATGATTGTCATCGGGGATTTTGCATTAAATCTCCTAGTTTTCATGAGGTTTCAATTTTATTACTATTTTTTTGTTTGCACAACCAAAGACAGGATTATGGAATGCCACAAACCGAACTTTTTCATTACCTAGATTTTGGATGTTATCCCAGCCTTTCCATCCAAATTTTGCCTAAAATCAAAACCCTCAAGTTCATTTGCTATCAAGATGTGCTTACATAATCGTTTCCTCGAGAATTCTTGGCATCATTTCATGTATTATGGTTACAGTTTTGTAGTTGGCTGTCTGCAGTTTAGATGCTTGTCACCTAAAATTTGACATAATTTCATATCTGATTTCAGCACGTTCTTCAAGGAATTTCATGAAAGCCTTGCTCTTACAGTCAAATCCTTGCTAAGGCATTCAGATACATCAGAAGCACTGTTCCTGAATCCTAAGCGAGGTGATTCATTGGACAAATTCACACAAAAATTACAGGACGTTGGATTGCATTATAAAGTAGTTGAGAACTATGATAGTCAAGTATGGAAGCGGCATTTGGAATTCCTTGATGGCACTGACACTTCTTGGGCGAGCTATGACAAGGATCACTGCTACCCCTTACTGGTAAGGATCACTTTCTGAAAATTGATATCTCCACGTGCCTGAATCTTTGTTCCGGCTCAAATTTAAGGGGCTGCAGTTGGAGAAGCTCTTTATATTTGGTATAGCATTTAGCTATTGGAATATTAGATATCTTTAAAATAGCTTTTTGTTGAAGTGTTTACCTTGGTAACTGTTTGTTAGTAATGCTTTTTGGACTTCTAATTTTGTTGGTCTTTCATGTGTATATAATTGCTCATAGTCTAGAGTTCATCTCATCATTCGTTCAAAGAATATGAATCTATACTAGTAGAAGTTTTTTTTTGAACGTGACAAAGTTTCAGATTCTGTTTCCAACATCTCAAACTGTCCAATGATGAACAACTGTGTTTTGTTTGCATTTTGTTTTTAATTGCCATGTCTCGACTAGTTTAATTGATTAGCTGGGTGTCATTTTATTTATTTCTTGATGTATTAAACTTGTCTGATTTCAGTTGATTCCTTTGTTAGTTAATCTTAGTGCTAGCAAGCTTTGACACTATATGATTCCTCAACTTTTATGGAAGTTGAGACTTGATCACAGCCAGCAATTAAACAAATACTACAACAAAAAGGCTGTGGTGCCCAGGAATGTTGCTCAAGTATTATCATTGCTTTCAAAAGGCAATGATAGACATTGAAAAGCAATGATTGACATTGAATGCCATCTATCCTTCATTGTTCTTTCATTTCTTTTTATTGGCATTGTTCTTTCTATCTTCTGAAAGATTTTTCCCCTAATCGGTCATAAATTTTCACCTGTGGCCTGTGTTTACGTTGTATATCGTAATGAATGTCTAGACCCAAATAATTAGGATCTGGCTTCACATTGCTTTCATAACCTAATTTTGGGAAGGCAACCAACTTTGCAATATCTTTGCCTGCTTTGGGAGTTGAAAAAAACTAGTACGTAAGTGCCGATCACTGACTTCATAAGTGGATGTTTTAAGTGTTGTTCGTCCATTCACCAGTAGGAGAACATAGTTGTTCTCATTAGTTTCGCGTAAAATCATTATCACCACCATAAACAATTTCCTACGGTTGTGTATCATACATGTGAGATAAGAATAAGAATCTAGGCCATGATGGTAGCCCATTGGTTTTGGATGGAGCTTGTTTTTTTGGATAGCTTCTTTAGCTTTATAGAGACAGTGGATGTGTACCTTTTATGTGTACCTTTTTCTCTTCACGTTGAAAAGAATCTGCTGGTCTCTTAGAAATTCCCAGACTCTAGCACATCCGATTACACTATAATGCCTTCAGGAAATAGGTGTTAAGTCAGATGGTTTCTCTCGGAAATTTCTTATGCCATGTTATTCTTTTATTCTTAAAGTGCTAGGTAAAGATCACGATTCTTGCATGATGCATATTGCATTCTACTTTCTCAAAGACCATGTAGTTAGAATTTGTTGGCTTCCTTCACGATTAGTCAATCTGGCTCGTAGAATTTCCATTTTAGATGGAGCTCAAACTTTAAATCGAACAAACTGAAACTTTGTTGTTTGTTATATATATATATATATATATAAAAGTAGATACGCCCATGTTTTTGTCATGAATTCATGAGAAATATGGACTTATAGACTAGCTATACATGATATCTTTCACGTCAAAAGGAAAGAGGGAATTCTCTTTTTCTTCCTGCAAAGGTATAACCCACATTTGGTATTGAAAGCAAGATTAGTATAGCGGGTATCCCAGATCACCCGTGAGTCTCCCTTATCTGATGCATGTGGTGGTGCCACGGCACATTTTCAATAGTTCTATATCACTATTAAGCACTGATTGAGACTGATACAACAATGGTTCTCTTTCGATGATGAAGGATCTGTTTGAAACTCTTTTTCCTAAATTCTGGCCACTAATTTCTGATAAAAGCTGAAAATACCCAAAAGTAGTTTTAAACAGGTATTTGTCATTTCACTTCTTTTCAGAAGGTACAACTTCTGATAGATAATCCATGTGTATTTTGTGTGATTGAAGAAGTTGATAGAACGAAATTTCTGGTAGAAGTTAGAGAAGAAAACACCACAATGTCTTTAATATCATTATTTTTTTTAAACATTTACTTTAAAATGTAATTATTATTTACAAGTCATGTCATTGATTCCTGTACTTTAAAGTAATTGAAGTATTATTAAAAGTTAGTTTCTACTAATAGGTGTTTTTTTTTTTCAAATAAGATTCTAAAAATAATTTAAAATCTAATTTTTACAAAAACAATTAGAAGTTAACTTTTGGAGAACTTAACTTCTAGATTTAAAAGGTTTCAAAGAAACCTGAAGACATAGCAATCCCATTATTTGTGTAATGAATGCATTTCAGTTTCCCAGGAACTCTGGAATCCAATGCTTTGAAGGTACCACTTTTTTAAGCACGATGGTCAAATGCTTCTGCCAAAGGATAATTGAATTTATACTCTTGTGAGCCCATTGTTCAACGATGACTCATCATCTCTGTTATTTTTTACTAACTATGTCCGAGTGAATCATTCGCGTCGGAACAAAGTTGTGCAATCCCACATCAGATGGGCGGTAACGTGACTTTGTTGGGGACCGTTCACCAGACTTATTAGGTCCATTGTTCTGTCTCTTTCGACTGTGAAAGTATGAACCACGTGGCTGATGAATCCATCTATTAGAATCAGAGCCTCTGAAGACCGCATGATTTGGATTAAAGCAAAAGTTCACCCATTTTCTAAATTATTTTCCCTCCATCATTTTCAAGAACAAACTGTCCTCCCTCCTCTGGGCTCCAGTTTCCAACAGCACATGTGACATTGAATGAGCATGGCCATGGAGCCCATTTGCATTTGTTTTGCGGTAGACAGCCCAACTATTTTGGTATTCGCCGCTTGTTTGAATACACATTATTGATGTAAGTGCTATATATATATATGCAAACGATAATATTAATTATATATAATACATTTGCCATATATATATAAAGATGTTTGAAATAGGATAAACCTTAAAAATTATAAAAGTATCTCCAAAAGCCTTGATAGAAAGGTTCAAAATTATATAAAATCAGAAAGATTAATAAAAAATTAATCTATTTGATGCCTTCACTTAGTAGGTCCACAATCAAGATTTAGGAGATCATAGGTTGATGTTACAGTTAGAGAGCTTGAATGGAAGGGAACATCTACAGGATCCGACGAAAGATCAATGGATGTCTCATTAACTTGAGTTACTCGAGTTTCATAATTGTCCTCAACTCAGAGTATCAAATCAAGTAGATGTCAAAGAAATGATATGATAAATCACTTGTTTTGGATTTTTAAAGTTGTTCTTGAAAATTCTATTATTTCTTTCAATCTATATTGATCAAAGAATTACTGGGGTAAGTATATTTCAATCCAATTTTGAAAGCATAAATCTCGAATGAGTAAAGAGATTAAAAATATCAACAATATCAATGTACAAAGATCTAATAGAACAATTAAGAAAAAAATTCCATACCCTGACAGTAAAATTACATTGTATAAATAAGTATTTTGTAGATTCTTGCAAGACTCCATAGGACAAGGCTCCATACGAAATACAACTAGACATACTTAATGAAATTTTTTAATTAAATTAGCTCAAAAAAGAATTTTATTGTGAATGACCAACCATATAAAGAGTTTAACCTTTAATTATATGGAAATCTTGTCTCATGGTCGTTTAAAAGTGTGAAACAAGATCTACCGTTAAAATTTTTATCTTGGAAGTTTCCTAATGAATAATATCTTGTGTCTGAGATAATGTCAGAGAATCTAAAATCTCTCCAGATTTTTCTGACTAGTCTTGCGCGGAATCCAACATGTTAGTGCCATATATTAATATTCCTTTTTTAACGGGATTTATAATTCCTTAATACCAATATTGGTAACAAGAAAAAGAATGGAACCTGGCAAAAATACTGGTGATTATAATTTACATTAGACCAATTGGAGCTGAGAACAAATCGAATAGCGATTACATGAGGATTTTGTTTATCAGCTGCAGCAATTCTTCTCTTTGTAGCACCCACTTCGATTCCTTCAAAGGAAGAATATTTGGTGGAGGCTACAAGAGGAAGCCAAATAGGATTGAAGTGGCTGTTGCAGCAAGAGAAGCTTGGAGGAAGAGTGGCATCCTTGTTTTCATGGTTGTTGCATCTCCTGTGGCGAGAGCTGCAAGCCAAGCGTCGTTGTCTCCCATTGTTGCAGCACCAGCTGTTGTTGTTCTCGGTGGATTGTTAGAGTTGGAATCGGAGTTGGGGTTGGGGTTGGCATCTCTAGAAGACTTCAAGCTGTAGAGGATCCAAAAAATGAGGTATAAGAACTTGCTTGCTGTAACATGCTTCAGGGAAAAAGAGCACAAGGATAACAGCCAATTAAACTGTTTCCGTTTGTAGGAAGGTGGGGTAGGTATTAGCTAAAAGAGAGCTATCTAAATTGACTTCAAGCAATAATAACTGATAGACTGCGCAACCACCGCATGAATACAAAGTGACCATGATACATTGACGGCTGAGAAAAAAAAAATGAATTGAATAGATTTATGGATTGAGAATATTTTGTAACGCATGATATGGTAGACACAACGTAGGACCTTTTACTTTAGTGAGCAAGACTTGAATTTCTTTTTCCAAGAAAGGTACGCTTTGAAACCAGAGTTGAATTTCTGTACCCTTTGTTACAATTGAATTGCTTTCTATATATAAATGGAAAAAAGGCAACTATTTCGTAATCAAAATGTAGACCAGAAGCAAATGAAAATTAGAGCACAAAGAAGAACCTTAATACAAAAAAAAAATCATCAATTGAGGGATGGAAAGGAAAACCCTCCAAATTTGTGCTCCCCCTTTTCTACTCATGAAAATGTCCCCATGCACATTTCTAACTAGGTTCCGACGCTTCTAGAAAAAAAAAGCCCAACCTTGTCCCATTGAGAACCCTCAAGCAATAAAATAGTAATACAATCCTAAAAGTATAGACATCTTGCTTTACCCCATTTGATTCATACTCCCCAACGATCAAGCTCTTTCGAACCTAATCCATCAAAAACATGAAAAAGGCAGAGCAGAGCAGAGGAAGAGGACTCACCTTGGTCCGGCAGCAGGGCAGAAGGTGATGGCATAATCTGCAGCAACACAAGTGAAAGTACTGCTAGCATCATCATAAGCATAGCTATAAGACCTCGGGCACGCCGTCTTGAACATCACAGAGTAGACCGACGGCCGGCAAGTGTTCGGGTTTGCAAAAGCACCACTACAACAGTACTCTGGCTTCCCAAACGCCTCGCAGGCGCTCCTGCACGCGTGCCCTTCCTCCACCCTCAGCTCCGCCGGACACGCCCTGTTCAGGTCCGCCGCGCACCCCGTCGACAGGCAACCACTACCTCCTCCACTGACCTCCACCACCACCGGCAGATTGTACCCATCGACCAGGCTCACGTCGTAGAAGTCCTTCCCACCGTCGCTTCCCAGGGTGAACTCGGCCAGAGTGACCGGCGGGGCTGCGCCGGCGCCGTTGCATTCCATCTGGCCGGAGCCGCAGTCGCCGGTGGAGCAGGCGAAGAGGTTGTTGGCGGTGGAGCAGCCGGTTCGGCCCCAGAAGCGGCCCGACCAGCCGGAGGAGGCCTGGAAGGCGCGGCTGGTGCCGGCGGCGAGCTCGAAGCCGGTGGTTGGGAGAGGTGAACTGCCGGCGTTGGAGAGGATTCCTGGCCAGACGGTGTGGTCACATTTGTTGATGAACGTGAACTTTGATCCATGGGTAGGCGTAAAACTCCATGAAAGGAAGAGAAAACACCAGAAGGTGAAGAAAACCTTTGTGGGTACCATGGCTTTTTGGTTTTCTTTATTCAGTGGGAAAAGGAGGGAGATCAAAGAAAACTGGGTTTTCTTGATATCCGGCGTGTTATTGAAGGTGAGAATGGGAGTGGTGATTGTGGAGAGAAGAGAGCATTGGAGTGTTTTAGTGGTGGGGAGGACAACAGTGGTGGCCAAGGCAGGGCTTCTTGGGTTGGGAGTAGATAGCAGTCAGAGAAAGAGTGGAGAATGTGATTGGATATTTCACCCATACAATACAACTGCACCTCTTTGGGGATTATTATGGGTTATGGGTTGTCGCTTAAGGTGTGTCTATCTAGGACAGAGCTTGGAGTGGGGGGAATCTTATCAGTAGGATCCATTACGTATTTATAATGTTGATAATGTGATGCTAAAGAAGTATCATATCTTGCATGCCTCCCCACCATTGGAGTCTTTATTTTTTGGGGGTTTTGGTTTTGGTCCTTGTTGAAGTTAATATATGTCTGAATGCCCTCCTGTTTGGTGTTAATGAATACTTGCCATTCTCCTCTAGGATTCTTTAAAAATAATAGGCATTGTCATAGATGACATAGATGTTGACATCTACTCATCTTCTTACTCATTTAATAATCATCTCCTCAAATGGTTTATTTAAAAAAAAAAAAACCATCTCCTCAGATGACAATATTGATAAATTTCACATATTATCATAGTTCCAATAGTCTCCTCTCTTTTTTCCCCCTCTTACATGTATATCAAGCTTTTAAAAATCGAATTGGATCAGCTAGTTCAATGGGATTGAATCAGAATTAGTTGAATATTTGGTTTTTTAAAAGAAAAAAGCAATTGGATGGTTAAACTAGTGTAGATCGCTTTGAACCACCTTGAATCTTTTAAACCACATGGTTGAATCATTCGATTTCTGAATTTTCATGAGAACAATTACAATTAAACTTAATTTCTGACTCTTTATTTCCTATTTAGTTGATTTTTAGTTTTGAATCATGTAACTTAATATGATTATGTTTGCTTGTATGATCTTTTTTGTCTTGGATCATATAATTATGGTTTATTATGTGTGCTAGTTAGTATGTTATATTGCTATTGGTTCCATATTTATCATTTTATATGACTTGTTTTATACCAAAATTAGATTTGTTTACATTAGATATCAAATAGGTTGATTCATATGTATGGGTATTCCTGTGCCTATTTGAAAATAGGTTTATATATTGAAAATAAGCTTATATTTTGTAAAAGTAATATGTCAACCGAGTTAAATTGGATTTTAAATTGGAAATATGACATTGAGTCGGTCTAATTATCGATTCATTTATTGATAACATCATGATGACGTTAGTACTGCTTGAATCGAATTGAACCATTGATTGAACAAGAACCGGTGTCCTTCCGGTTTGTTCTTCTATTTGGTTTCTAAAACCTTGGTGTATATGCAATTTTTCACATTTGTTCGCATTTCCAATAGTAAGAAAAATGATTCCTACAGCTCGACAAGATGGCATAGATGTTATTATAATGATGGCCTTCTCCAACAATAATTTTGATAT
>JAMKQA010012424.1:0-17215 GCA_024699735.1 Posidonia australis
AAAAGACCGATTTTCGGGCGCACGAGGGTGCCTAATACCTTCCTCATGCGTAACAGGGATCCTTGCCCATTTCTGGTTTATGAAGACCTTTTCCATTGATTTTATTGCATGATTTTAGTGTTTTAAAACGGTTTTCCTCGTTTCCCGTTTTTTTATGTAGACTAGGTGGCAATGCATTTTTATCATTTTCTTTTTATTGTTTTACCATGATATTGCCGACCCTTGCGCATTTGGCCTTTCGCACCAAGCACGACCCTGTTGCTGGCATGGTTACACTCGGTATCCTACCTTTCAAACTGTCACCGACTGCTTCTCGGTTGACTAGTTCGTCTATCCTTCTTTTCAAACAGTCACCGACTGCTTCTTGGTTAACTAGTTCATTTATCCTGTTATCTGAATCGTCACCGACTGCTTCTCGGTGGACGTATTCGATATCCTACCTTTCGAACTATCACCGTCTGTTTCTCGGTTGACTAGTTCGTCTATCTCGCTATCCGAACCGTCACGGACTATTTCTCGGTGGACGTATTCGGTATCCGGCCATTTGAACTGTCACCGACTACTTCTCGATTGACTAGTTTTTCTATCCTGCTTTCCGAACTGTCACCGACCGCTTCTCGGTTGACTAACTTGGTATCCTGCCTTTCGAATTGTCACCGACTGCTTCTCGGTTGACTAGTTCGTCTATCCTTCTTTTCGAACTGTCATCGACTACTTCTCGGTTTACGAGTTTGTCTATCCTGCTTTCCAAAATGTCACTTATCGCTTCTCGGTTGACTAACTCAGTATCTTGCCTTTTGAACTGTCACCGACAGCTTCTTGGTTGACTAGTTCGTCTATCCTACTATCGGAACTGTCACCGACTGCTTCCTGGTTGACTAGTTCATCTATCCTACTTTTTGAACCATCACCGACTGCTTCTCGGTGGATGTATTCGGTATTCTACCATTCGAACGGTCACCGACTGCTTCTCGGTTAACTAGTTCGTCTATCCTGCTTTCCGAATTGTCACCGACCGCTTCTTGGTTGACTAACTCGGTATCCTGCCTTTCGAACTGTCACTGACTACTTCTCGGTTGACTAGTTCGTCTATCGTGCTTTTCGAACTGTCATCGATTGCTTCTCGGTTGACTAGTTTGTCTATCCTATTATCCGAACCGTCACTGACTACTTCTTGGTTGACTAGTTCGTCTATCCTGCTTTCCGAACCGTCACCAACTACTTCTCGGAGGACGTATTTGGTATCCTACCTTTCAAACTTTCACCGACTGCTTCTCAGTTAACTATTTCGTCTATCCTACTTTCCGAACTGTCACCGACCGCTTCTTGGTTGACTAACTCGGTATCCTGTCTTTCGAACTATCACCGACTGCTTCTCGGTTGACTAGTTCGTCTATCCTACTTTTCGAACTGTCACTGACTGCTTCTCGGTTGACTAGTTATCTATCCTGCTTTTCGAACCGTCACCAACTGCTTCTCGGTGGACGTATTTGGTATCCTGCCTTTCGAATCGTCATCAACTACTTCTCGGTTGACTAGTTCATCTATCCTGCTTTCCGAACCATCACCAACTGCTTCCCGGTGGACGTATTCGGTATCCTACCTTTCTAACTGTCACCGACTTCTTCTCGGTTAACTAGTTCGTCTATCCTACTTTCCGAACTATCACCGACCGCTTCTCGGTGGACTAACTCGGTATCCTGCCTTTCGAACTATCACCGACTGCTTCTCGGTTGACTAGTTCGTCTATCCTGCTTTTCGAACTGTCACCGACTGATTCTCGATTGACTAGTTCGTCTATCCTGCTTTCCTAACCGTCATCGACTGCTTCTCGGTGGACATATTTGCTATCCTTCCTTTTGAATCGTCATCGACTGCTTCTCGGTTGACTAGTTTGTCTATCCTACTTTCCGAACCATCACCGACTGCTTCTCGGTGGACGTATTCAGTATCCTGCCTTTCTAACTGTCACTGACTGCTTCTCGGTTAACTAGTTTGTCTATCCTGCTTTCCGAACTGTCACCGACTGCTTCTCGGTTGACTAACTCGGTATCCTGCCTTTCGAACTGTCACCTACTGCTTCTCGGTTGACTAGTTCGTCTATCCTGCTTTTTGAACTGTCACCGACTGATTCTCGATTGACTAGTTCATCTATCCTACTTTCCGAACCGTCACCAACTACTTCTTGGTGGACCTATTTGCTATCTTGCCTTTCGAATCGTCATCGACTGCTTCTCGGTTGACTAGTTTGTCTATCTTGCTTTCCGAACCATCACCGACTACTTCTCGATGGACGTATTCGGTATCTTGCCTTTCGAACTATCATCGACTTCTTCTCGGTTGACTAGTTCGTCTATCCTACTATCCGAACCGTCACTGACTGCTTCTCGGTGGACATATTCGATATCCTGCCTTTCGAACTGTCACCGACAGCTTCTCGGTTGACTAGTTCGTCTATCCTACTTTCTGAACTGTCACCGACTGCTTCTCGGTTGACTAACTCGATATCCTGTTTTTCGAACTGTCACCGACTACGTCTCAGTTGACTAGTTCGTCTATCCTTCTTTTCGAACAGTCACCGACTGCTTCTCGGTTGACTAGTTTGTCTATTCTGCTATCCGAACCGTCACCGACTGCTTCTTGGTGGACGTATTCGGTATCCTGCCTTTCGAATTGTCATCGACTACTTCTCGATTGACTAGTTCGTCTATCCTACTTTCCGAACTGTCATCGACCGCTTCTCGGTTGACTAACTCGGCATTTTGCCTTTCGAACTGTCACCGACTGCTTCTCGGTTGACTAGCTTGTCTATCCTTCTTTTCGATCATTCACCGACTGCTTCTCGGTTGACTAGTTCGTCTGTCCTGCTTTCCGAACCGTCACTGACTGCTTCTCGGTGGACGTATTCGGTATCCTACCTTTCAAACTGTCACCGACTACTTCTCGGTTGACTAGTTCATCCATCCTGCTTTCCGAACCGTTACCGACTGCTTCTCAATGGACATATTCGGCATCCTATCTTTCAAACCGTCACCGACTACTTCTCGTTTGACTAGTTCATCTATCATCCTCCCGAACCATTGTCGACTGCTTCTCGGTTGACTAGTTCGGTTATCCTACCTTTCGAACAGTCAATGGCAGTTTCTCGGTTGACATGTTTACTATCCTACTTTGTTAGCCGCTATCAGGTGTTTTTTTTGATGTTGTGCTAAACCTTCCTCGGGCTGATAGCCCTAACTATCCGGTGACGAGTCCGTCAACTTGCTATTAGGCTGATAACCCTAACTATCCGGTCGGTAGGTCCGTCAACTTACCATGCTTTGTCCCTTAGTTTGCAAGTTTGTTAGTTTTATCTAATGCCCCTTCTCTTGGGCTGATATCCCGAACTATCTGGTTGACAACCGTCATATTGTTAGGCGCAGGCTGATAGCCCTAACTATACGGTGACGAGTTCGTCAACTCATCAGTGGGCTGATAACCCTAACTATCCGGTTGACAAACGTCACCCTGTCAGGAGTGGGCTGATATCCAGAACTATCCGGTCGACAACCGTCATATTGTCAGGAGCGGGCTGTACCCCCTAACTATTCGGTTGACATCCGTCATCAGTCTATCCCTTGGTTGGCAAGTCTGGCGTCTTGCCATGCATCCTCTTAGTCCGGAAGGTCTGTCATTCACTAGGTTTGCCCCAGCCTGTAAGTCTGACAGACTTGCCTGGACAACCCTTGGCACGAGTCAGGAATCCCTCACGCTCCCCTTCGAGAGCTGAGCTACCCACTCGTTTTCAACATCACCCCCATGCATTACCCAACATTAAGGTCATCCTTTGCATCCGCATCATGCATGGGCCACGAGTCATGACTTTTCGATGCATCCGCTGAATAAGTGGCTCACAGCCCCACATCAATACCACTTTCCCGCGGACTCAGGTGGGGTGTCTTGTCAACCCTGAGCATCGGTCTCGATTCCCTCGACCTTGCTCAAGGAGAGGCATCTGTAGACACCCTTATTTTGAAGTCATTTGGCAGTAGGCTCCACCGCTTGATGCTCTGGTTGCGACCATCAAAGCCCTAGCCCATTTAAGCCCACACTAGCCCACTCTGACCTAATTAAAATTAAAACGAGACAAAACACATTTAAGTCCACTTAAAATCCAATCAATCAAATAGAAACCCTAATTAATCAAATAGAAACCCTAATTAAGTAAAACCCAATTAAATCCACTCAAAATCCAATAAGAACCCTAATTAATAAAAATTTAAAATCTAAAATAAACTAAGAAACCCTAGATAAACACAAAATCCCAAAATAAACTAATAAACCCTAATTTAAAACACAAAAACCCTAAATTAAAACCATAAATCTAAAATAATTCAAAACCCTAATTTAAAACCAATTAATTAAACCTTAATCACAAATTTAATTAAAATCATAAAACATAAATAAAAAGCCTAAGTTAAAATTCAAAATCCTAATTTTAAAAAACTTAAAATTAAAAACCCTGAAATCCATGAAAATCCAATAAAATAAAATAAAACCAAAAAAACCTAAAATAATTAAAACCATAAATCAAAACCTAAATAATATACTTAATTAAATCAAGTGAAAATCATTTAAATCAAAACCTAAATAAAATACTTAATTAAATCAAGTGAAAACTAATGAAATCTGAATTTAATCTAATCAAATCCTAAATTTAAACCAACCAAATCAAAATAGGAAATTAAATCAAATAAATCCAAAACCAAAAATCAAGAGAAAACCATTTAATCCATTTAAAACCAAGACAAATCATTTAATTAAATTTAAATCATCAAATAAAACCTTAATCAACTTAAAATATTAAAACACAAATAATCAATCCAATTCCCCAAATCAAATCACAAATAATCAAATTAATCTTAAATTTAAATCACAAAACAAAAGAAAAAGAAAAAAAACAAAAGAAAACCGAACCATAAGCCCAATTCGTAAGCCCAATAAATCCTTAAACTAGAAACTTAGGCAACCAGAAAAATAATTCTGGCGAGCCCTTGATTTCTAGCGAAAACTCTAGCGATCAATTTCTAGAATTCCGATGCTGAATCCTTGACCCCGCGATCTCTAGACCTTCCGCCTTGGCCTCTCGCTCAATCCTACGGCATGTGTTAGGCACCCCCATGCGTAACCAGAATCCTTACCCATTCTCTGGCCCGCATTCATTTGTGCATTGTCCATTAGGCACGGAGCACACACATACATTCTGCATCTTGTTTGCTTCCCAGTTTTTTTGGTGTTTCTGGTTTTCCTCGTCATTCCATTAAAATACTAGGTGGCAACTCCTTTCCTTATCCTTTTTGTCTTTCCTTGGTGTTTCTAGGTCTTATCTCTTTTACCAGATTCACCATTTTCAACGTGACCGTATCGGATCTCCTCGTGTGTTTCCGCACACTGAGTAGTAGGAGAGCCACGCAAGGGTTCCATCGGCATGGACACAGGAACTGGCGACTCCTTTCCTTATCCTTTTTATCTTCCCTTGGACTTTCTGGGTCTAGTCTCTTCCTCCGGATTCACCATCTTCGCCGTGACCATATCGGGTCTCCTCGTGTGCTTCCACGCACATTGAGTAGTAGGAGAGCCGCGCCTGTGACCATGTCGGTGGAACCCTTGCGCGGCTCTCTTACTACTCAGTGTGCGGAAACACACGAGGAGATCTGATACAATCACGGTGAAAATGATGAATCCGGAGGAAGAGACTAGACCCGGAAACACCAAGGGAAGACAAAAAGGATAAGGAAAGGAGTCACCACCTAGTCTTTTAATGGAAAGACGAGGAAAACCAAAAAACACAAGTAAATCGAGAAGCAAATAAGATGCAAAATGTATGTGTGTGCTCCTTGCCTAATGGACAATGCACAAATGAATGCGAGCCAAAGAAAGGGTAAGGATTCTGGTTACGCATGGGGAAGGGGTTAGGCACCCCCATGTGCCCGAGAAAACTCGGTCTTTCTAGGATTTCCTACTCTCAATGGTCTACTAAATGTATGCTTGCTTATTCTATATGCTCATGCATGAAGATGATTGAAAACATGCCAAATCAAGGAGAAGAAATGAAATAAAGGGAAAAAGGTTAATCCAAGGGTCAAATGTAAGCATTAAGAATGGTGCTTTATTGTACGCCCATTGGCGATGAGGAAAATCGTGAAAATCGAGAAATTCTCGGAAAGCGTCTCACAAGTCAGCAGAAATTAGGATAAATCCGTGAAAATCAAAAAAAGGGAAAATAATCCTCATTTCGGGACAATGTTGCTTTGACAAGCCTTTTACTGTACGCCCTCGGGCGATGGAAAACCAAAACAAATCTAAAGGCGAAAATCGGGAAACGACGAGAAAACCAAACTCGGAACAAGTTAGAAAACTCCAGGGGGTTTTGTGTAAAAAGCCCAAATTCCAAGGAAATCTGATGTTCTGAAGCCCAAGTCATCAAAAATACGTAGGAAAACACATTTAATGCAATTATGAAGAAATCTAGGGTCAAATGTGCATTCCTAGTCAAAATGAAGTTCTCTAGGGGTCAGAATGCAATTTTACCACCTAAACATGCATTTAAAACAATTCAGTGGAATTACAGGGTAAAAATGCAAGAAAAATGATTAAGAAAGGTTCCAGAAAGTTTCAGGGGCAAAACAATCATTTTACCATAGAAAACAGGCATTCAGAGTAAAATCAATGAAGTACAGGGGCTAAACTACAAATTACCCAGTAGAAAAAGCATCCAAAAGAATTTCAGTAAAGACAGAGGGATAAAGTGCAATTTACTTTGAGAAAACCTGCTTCAGAAAAGTTTTAAAAACAAGTTCAGGGGTTTTTATGCTATTAAACCATAAAAATGAACATTCTGGAAAGTTTCTGCAAAGTCCAGGGGTTTAAATGCAAATTAACTGGCAAAAACATGCATTCTGGAACATTTCAAAGAATACAAGGGCTTCTATGCAATTTCAACAGCAAAAATGAACTTTCAGAAAGATTCCAAGGAAACCTAGGGTGTTTTATGCAATTTTCTTGAAACAAGATACATTTAATAAACTCTAGAGGACTTTAATTGAAGTTTTAAACTTAGAAAATATTATTTTAAATGTTCAGGGGGAAGAATGCAATATTTTCAGTTAAAACTTTATTCGAATGATTTATGAGAAAATGATGAAGGACCTACATGTAAGAAAATGATCTATTCGTAATCACAAAAGGATCTGATTGAAAGGAAAACAATGTTTCTGTATTTTATTCAAATAAAATGTTTTAAATTGTTTTTTAAATGAAAAAAAGAAACGACGGTCGTCGGCGACGAAGCTCGCCGTCACCGACTGCCGGAGGGGGCCATTAGAGGAGCAGAAGGAGGCCTTCCCGTGGGCTGATCTAAGATCAGACTCTACGAGAAGCAAGAAAAGAGGCATCCAGAGAGATCCAATGGATTGGATTAGAGGCACAACGGCGGGAGTGGGCCACCCACCCCCTCTCGCCATCGGGGCTACTCCGGCGACACACTTGAGGAGGCTGGAGGCATTCGAGGCGGTGGTGCAGTGATCAGAGGCTTCTGAAAGGCTGAGGAGGTGCTGTAGAGGATTTCCCATCATCCTCGGGTTTGCAGCAAGTCTATGCGCACATCCCGGACACTGCCGACCATCGACGCCTGAGCGCTCCGGCGGGCCTGGATGCGGGGGCTACGTAGAGGTTGAAGGCGATTCTTGACGGCTCTGAAGGATCAAGCAAGGCCAAAGGAAGGCTCCTGTGGGGTTGGATCGTCGCGGGGAGGCTTGGAGCGGCGAGTCGATCAAAACAGAGGCTTATCTTCTCCGGCGACGACGACTAGGGGACCTCTAGCAACAGTAGCCTCCCATGGCTTGAAATAGGTCTCTAGCGTCTCTGAAAGCTTGGGGAAGGCCAGAGGATCATATCTTGGTGCTCAGGGAGGCACGGTGAGGTTGGAGGTGTCTGATCGGGCTCCACTACCAATTGTCTTCCTCGGAGACGGTGATGGGGCTTGATTTCGGTGAATTCCCTCCAGTGCTCTCCTCAACGGCCGAAGCAAGGCCAGGAGAGGGGGAAAAGCAAGAGGAGGTTAGGGGAGAAAGAAACAAAGCTCTGGGACCAGGGAGGAGCCCTGAGCCAGTGCCCTCACCTAGGTCGTCGGAAATCGACTCCAGCGGAGCCTGGGGGCACCAAACGAGCCAGAGGAGGCCTCTGGAACCACTGGAATTGATCCAGGAAGAAAAGGGAAGGCCTTGGAGCAACTATTTAACCATAATTGAAGTCAGAAAGAGGTGTACCTGGTATGGCAGTGGTTTTTCACCTTGTTACTTGTCGGAGATCGGCGAAAATCACCTTTCCTCCTCCACTACGAGCTCCTCTCTCTCCCAGGAACCCTCTCTCGTATCCTCCCTTCTCTCTCAAACCACCCAGTCCTATTCGTAGCCTAGGAAGTCCATAACAACAAAAACAAACTTCTAACAAACTACTCCAACAAACCACAACTAACTAAACAAACTCTAAACCACCTAACTAATCACTAACTAACTCACTAACAAACCTATAACAAACCTATGTTAGAAAAAAGGGCCTACATGGGCTTTCTGGGCCCAATTGGGCTTTGTGGGCTTGGAATGGATTCAAATAGGGTTAGAGTTCATTAGTGATTGAAAGCCCAGCCACCACACTTTCAACTTGTAAAATTGGGGTGTCTACAAATGCCCCTCCCTGACCGAGGTCGGAGGACGAATGGAACAGAAACCGATGCTCAGGGTTGACAATGACACCCCGATCGAAGCCACAAGAAGGAGTCAGTTAACAGCAATCAGCCACCAGTCGATGAATGCACCGGAGGTCCCGTTGCCAAAGTCGAAGTCAAACAGAGAAACAAAAACAAATGACCAAAAACTGACAAGTTGACGACCAATCAGCTCCTAAATGACATAACTGATTATCACACTTGTCGAGAAAAGCATCGGACAAGAATCACAGTGCTTGCTGACCGGGAAGTGACTGGTCACAGAAGTCATTCGGATAGTTGGGGCTACCAGCCTAGAAGGAGGGAAGAAACAAAGAGAGTAGGGAATCCATCAGGCACCACAGGGATTGCCTGGGTAGTTCGGGATACCAACCTAGAAGGACTCGGCACAAGACTTAACGGAATGACACCTGGTAAAAGAAGACAAAGCAGAAAAGGCGAATCAGCCAACCGAGAAGTAGGCGGTGTTGATTCGGGAAAAAGACAAACAAACACATCATCCGAGAAGCAGACGGTGATGGTAGGCGGGGGATGACAAACGAACACATCAACAAAGAAGCTAGTAGTGATGGTCCGAGTGTCGAAGAGCAGACTCATCACTCGAGAGGCTGTCGGTGACGATCAAGGAGGAAAGACACATGAACACATCAACCGAGAAGCTGGCGGTGATGGTCGGTGTGTCGATAAGCAGACTCACAAACCGAGAGGCTGTCGGTGACGATCTAGAGGGGTCGACAAATGAACACATCAACTGAGAAGCTGGCAGTGATGTTCCGAGTGCCAAAGAACGGACTCGCCAACCGAGTGGCTGTCGGTGACGGTCCAGGGGAATGACAAACGAACACATCAGTTGAGAAGTTGGCAGTGATGGTCCAAGTGTCGAGGAGCGGACTCGCCAATTGAGAGGCTGTCGGTGACGATCTAGGAGGAAAGACACACGAACACATCAATCGAGAAGCGAGCGGTGATGGTTTGAGTGCTGAGGAGCAGACTCGCCAACCGAGAGGCTGTCAGTGACGGTCCAGGGGGAATGAAAAACGAACACATCAACCGAGAAGCTGGCGGTGATAGTCCGAGTGTCGAGGAGCGGACTCGCCAACCGAGAGGCTGTCGGTGATGGTTCAGGGGGAATGACAAACGAACACATCAACTGAGAAGCTGGCAGTGATGGTCCGAGTGTCAAGGAGCTGACTCGCCAACTGAGAGGCTGTTGGTGACGATCTAGGAGGAAAGACACACGAACACATCAACCGAGAAGCAAGCGGTGATGGTTTGAGTGCCAAAGAGCGGTGATGGTCGGTGTGTCGATAAGCAGACTCGCAAATCGAGAGGCTGTTGGTGACGATCCAGAGGGGTCGACAAATGAACACATTAACCGAGAAGCTGGCGGTGATGGTCCGAGTGCCAAAGAGCGGACTCGCCAACCGAGTGGCCGTCGGTGACGGTCAAGGGGAATGACAAATGAACACATCAACTGAGAAGTTGGCAGTGATGGTCCGAGTGTCGAGGAGCGGACTCGCCAATTGAGAGGCTGTCAGTGACGATCCAGGAGGAAAGACACACGAACACATCAACCGAGAAGCAAGCGGTGATGGTTTGAGTGCTGAGGAGCAGACTCGCCAACCGAGAGGCTGTCAGTGACGGTCCAGGGGGAATGACAAACGAACACATCAACCGAGAAGCTGGCGGTGATGGTCCAAGTGCCGAGGAGCAGACTCGCCAACCGAGAGGCTGTCGGTGACGGTTCAGGGGGAATGACAAACGAACACATCAACTGAGAAGCTGGCAGTGATGGTCCGAGTGTCGAGGAGCGGACTAGCCAACTGAGAGGCTGTCGGTGACGATCTAGGAGGAAAGACACACGAACACATCAACCGAGAAGCGAGCGGTGATGGTTTGAGTGCCGAGGAGCCGACTCGCCAACCGAGAGGCTGTCGGTGATGGTCCAGGGGGAATGACAAATGAACACATAAACCAAGAAGCTGGCAGTGATGGTCCGAGTGCTGAGGAGTGGACTCGCCAACCGAGAGGCTGTCGGTGACGGTCCAAAGGGAATGACAAACGAACACATCAACCGAGAAGCTGGCGGTGATGGTCCGAGTGCTAAGGAGCGGACTCGCCAACCGAGAGGCTGTCGGTGACGGTCCAGGGGGATGACAAAGGAACACATCAATCGAGAAGCTGGTGGTGATGGTCCGAGTGCCGAGGAGCGGACTCGCCAACCGAGAGGCTGTCGGTGACGGTTCAGGGGGAATGACAAACGAACACATCAACTAAGAAGCTGGCAGTGATGGTCCGAGTGTTGAGGAGCTGACTCGCCAACTGAGAGGCTGTCGGTGACGATCTAGGAGGAAAGACACACGAACACATCAACTGAGAAGCGAGCGGTGATGGTTTGAGTGCCAAGGAGCGGTGATGGTCGGTGTGTCGATAAGCATACTCGCAAACCGAGAGGCTGTTGGTGACGATCCAGAGGGGTCGACAAATGAACACATTAACCGAGAAGCTGGCGGTGATGGTCCGAGTGCCAAAGAGCGGACTCGCCAACCTAGTGGCTGTCGGTGACGGTCAAGGGGAATGACAAACGAACACATCAACTGAGAAGTTGGCAGTGATGGTTCGAGTGTCGAGGAGTGGACTCGCCAATTGAGAGGCTGTCGATGACGATCCAGGAGGAAAGACACACAAACACATCAACCGAGAAGCAAGCGGTGATGGTTTGAGTGCTGAGGAGCAGACTCGCCAACCGAGAGGCTGTCAGTGACGGTCCAGGGGGAATGACAAACGAACACATCAACCGAGAAGCTGGCGGTGATGGTCCGAGTGCCGAGGAGCGGACTCGCCAACCGAGAGGCTGTCGGTGACGGTTCAGGGGGAATGTCAAACGAACACATCAACTTAGAAGCTGGCAGTGATGGTCCGAGTGTCGAGGAGTGGACTCGCCAACTGAGAGGCTGTCGGTGACGATCCAAGAGGAAAGACACACGAACACATCAACTGAGAAGCGAGCGGTGATGGTTTGAGTGCCGAGGAGCGGACTCGCCAACCGAGAGGCTGTCGGTGATGGTCCAGGGGGAATGACAAATGAACACATAAATCGAGAAGCTGGCGGTGATGGTCCGAGTGCCGAGGAGTGGACTCGCCAACCGAGAGGCTGTCGGTGACGGTCCAGGGGGAATGACAAATGAACACATAAATCGAGAAGCTGGCGGTGATGGTCCGAGTGCCGAGGAGCGGACTCGCCAACTAAGAGGCTGTCAGTGACGGTCCAGGGGGGATGACAAATGAACACATCAACCGAGAAGCTGGTGGTGATGGTTCGAGTGTCGAGGAGAGGACTCACCAACCGAGAGGCTGTTGGTGACGGTCTAGGGGAATGACAAACGAACACATCAACTGAGAAACTGGTAGTGATGGTCCGAGTGCTGAGGACCGGACTCGCCAACCGAGAGGCTTTCGGTGATGGTCCGGAGACCCGAAAAGTGGACTCGCCCACCGAGAAGCTGTTAGTGACAGTCCAGGAGGAAGGATACTAAGAGGGCAGCTGACATAAGAGTGGCACCAAAAGGCAGTTGACATGCTCCTGGTATCGGAAAGCTAAGGATGCCGCTGAAAGAAGGAACGGAGGAATGCTAGGGGTGTCTAGATAACTGTGTAGCCAATAAGAGTTCGCCATGGGGATCTTATTCAAGTACCAGTGTACCCTGGATCGTCGTGGCTGTGGGGAATATCAGTTGAAGCAGTTGAGGATCTGTTGTCTATGTTCAATGCCATTGCAAATTCAGAGTGTTTTTGACATGCCAATGATGCCTCAGATCTGATGCTTGACTCGCTGCAATGTTCTACTGTGGTTGTCGTTTTGTTGGAGCCACTATGAATGTCGCTTCTCTATGAGAATGTGCACTTGATGATCATTTGGACAATAACTCGCACCAAGCGTTCTCAAAACGGTCCTCCTTTCCACAAAGCAGCTTACATGCCCCTGGTCGAAGGTTCTAGTTCAGTTACAAAGCAAGTTGATGTTCTGTCAAGCACATGACATGTGACTTTCGACCAAAGAGCAGTAGACATGCCCTGGTCGAAGGTACTGGCTCGATTACGTTGTAGCTGGTGTTCTTGCTGCTTATGCTCTTTAACCACTGAGCAGCTGAAATGCCTCTAGCTGAAGGTACTTTGCAAAAACTCCTGTTGAACAAGTCCATATGCAAACAAAAAGAAGTCATCGAAGTAAAACTGTGAGAATCATGATTATTATGGTGGACTTTATTATTGTGAGCAATCTAGTTATTTGAGAATGACCTATTTTGATCAAGAAATGTATGTCTTGTGATTTTAGTGCTTGTTATGTACGTTTACTGCCTTGCTTACTCAATGAGTTCATTATCTGGACCATTTGCTTGTTTAGTTTGGTCGTTTGTTTGCCCTCAGTTAGGCTGGAAAGCTGTATGCTTGTTAGAGGAGGATGACACCCTCGACTCCATTGCCACTACAGAGACTTGCAAGTCGTTAGGTGGCTCTCGCTGGCTAGTTGTGGCACTCGAACTCACGGTAAGGTATTGTGATGGACTTGGCTCCATGCCAAACTCTTTAAGGTCTTGCACTTGCTTTTCTTCCTTTTCGACATCATTGTTTTTTTTACTCCCTCACAGACGTGCGGTTTCACTCTAACCTTGTCTCGGAGGTAATGAGCGCTCGATCTATTCAGGAGGCCTTTATTGTAAAATGGTGGGTCAATCCCTCAAAGGTATGATTTTACTGGGTGCATACTCCAACTCCTCTCCAAGGTATGGTAAGGGTAGAGCTACAACGCACACCTCTCACTCATGGGTTGACTTCTGTCTTCGCCTTCTGTCTTCTCTATTCTTTTATGCCCTTGCAAATGTATGTTTTCTTTTTTTTCTCACACTCTCAGCCACCCCTAACATTTTATCTCCCTCTTGGAGGTGCAGGATCCTTGCAGAGTTTGGACATTTCGTCTGGCTTTGATGTTCGGTGGCTCCCTTGCTATCCTGGTCATCTAAGTAGTAACAACTGAGGAAGGATAACCCATTCTGACATTGGCGAGCTTTTCCGATTTTCATCATCGGGTAGAATGTTATTGACAAGCAAACTACCCTTCTAATTGTTCTTGATGTTTTTCTTTTTCTTTTTATCTTTTGTGCTTTTCTATTTTTTTTGTGTTTTGATATATGATGATGCAAAAGAAACAAAGGAAACGCAGGAAAAGGATACAACTCCAGTCCTTGTTGTTGCTGTTTTGCCGATGCCATTGATGTTCCTAGTAACTCATTGTAGTGCCACTGGAAGTTGGAATCAAGGCAGGTGTAACAAAAGCTATCACAACAGTTATTGGAATTGAGGTTGTCACTGTGAATGCTGAATCTGCTGATGGCATTAACATTGTATCTCTGTTGAAACTGATATCAGCTGTGTCAGCTGTCTCCCACTTGATCCAGGGTATTTGCACGTGCTGGGTTAGATCAACGCATGGCAAACTGGCAAACTTTAGGTTGGGCCCCCCCACAAAGGAACAAGAACAAGAGTGGTGCATATGAGTGCCGCCAAACAGAACTGAGAAAAGAACGGAAGACAAACTAGGCAAAAGAAGGACCAAAATAAGAGCGACACATGTGAATTTTGCGGAAAAGACAAGAGAACAAACTAGGCTAAAGAAGCCCGATGTATTCCCCGGAAAAGAACTAGGAAAAGAAAAAAGAATGGAAAACCCCCAAGTTCATACATCCTCCAAGCTAGCAGGCTCAGATGAGGAGAGGTTGGCTACATTAGGGTATGCAGATGTTGATGCAGGTGTGAGTACTGCCTCCTGTGCATTGATGACAATAGCTCCTTTATCGATCAAGCTCTGAACAACATCCCGGAGGGTGTGGCAATTATCAGTCGAGTGCCCCGGGTCTCGATGATAATCACATTGCACTCCTGCGTCATACCACTTTGGGAGTGGGTCCGGTGGTGGACGAGGATCTGGTAGTCGCAGAAGTGACACGATCTGAGGGAAGAGGGCACTCAGTGGCCTTCCGATAAGAGTGAAGTCACTTTCTGAGCGACAACCGCACCTCTGCTTGGGTTGTTGTTCATGTTGAACTGGTGCGACGTGATGCACTGGTTCAACGGTGGAGTGTGTGTATGTGGTGTGTGGAGAACTAGGTGCAAATGCTAATTGATTCTGATCAGGCTGGCTCTCCATTCTAGTAGGCTTCTCAGAAGGCTTAATGAATGCAACGGCTGCCCTCTTGACGTTGCTGGTGTTGACAGTGTTGTTATTGAAGTTGTTTCCAGAAGAAGCGGCCTGCTTGGCAAATGTAGAGAGTGCAGGGAAGTTCCCACCTTTCAACGAACTCTCCACGCGAGTGCTAGCCCGAATCAGAGATGCAAATGTAGTGATGGGTTGAATGCTGAGCAGGGCCCTAATCGTTGGTTGTGCTCCTTTTATAATAATCTCGATAGAGTCCTCGTCAGAGGGTCTATTCTTGATCTGGGAGGCTAGTGTACGCCAACGACCGACATACTCCGCAAATGATTCGTGGGGGCCCTGCCGGATTGCGAGCAGATCTTCTCGCTTAGGGATCAAGTAGAGGTTGAAGGAGTATAGCTCCAGGAATGCCTTAGAGAGGTCGTTCCAAGTCTTGATAGAGGCCATGTCGAGGGATGTGAACCATCTAAGTGCCGGCCCTGTCAGACTTTTCTGGAACAAGCGGATCAGAAGCCTTTCATCGCCTTGAAGCTGCGCAAGGTCTCCGCAATACGCCTTCAAATGAGATATTGGGTAGCCACTACCGTTATATCTTTCAAATTCCGGGATGTGGAAATCAGATGGGAGAGTCGCCTCTGGAAAATAGCAGAGGTCCCGGAAGTGGTAGGACTGGTGTTCCCCACCTTGCACTTGACGAAGTGCTCTTTCTAGATCGCTGATCCTTGCCAGGAGAGCGTCTGAAGTTGCTGCTGACAAGGCAGGAGCTGCTGATGTGGGTTCCATGTATGCTGTATGGGTCGTGCATGTGTGCTCCTCTGGATCCACCCTAACGAATCCCGGTGTCAAGGCATAAGGGCCAGCATACCCGTGCGTAGGTGCTGAGTGTAAAGATGTCATGCGTGGATGGGCCTAATCCTGATGCAAAGGGAATGAATGCATTGCATGTTGTGTCGTGCAAGGTGTGAATTGAGGGAGTAGTAGTTGCTGTACCGGTATGATTCCAGGCATTGAACTCGAGGCATACTGCTCCCCAGCCAGCCCAAACAACTGGCCACCAGGTGATGGAGTCACATGCTGTGCGTAGTGTAGTGAGGGCGCAGGAGGCAATGATGATGCCCTCATCGCCGGAGCAGTGAAGTGCTGAGGCGATGGTATGGGCGATGGTGCTGTGGAAGCCTGCAATGCTAAGGTAGTCTGCATCGAAACCTCAAGGTTAAGGGAAAAGGAGTAGAAGTAAGACTAGGATAGAGAGCCATGCACTACAGCCTCCTTGCAAGAGCCAACAGATGTTGTGCTTGCATGGCAGAAGACCCACCCATGGATGGGTCAGAAGGCAAGAGCGAGAAAGGTACGGACCCTATGGCAGAAGTATCCGTAGTCGATTGAATTCCTAGAACAAGAAAGCCCGAGGAAGGAGGTGCATTCGGCACTTCTGGAACCTGGGTGGAAATCATCGCAATAGAATCAACGTCAGGTTCCTGCGTGAAGAGTGCCTGCGAATGCTCCAAAGTAGGTACAGAATCTCCTTGAACTCCAAAACGGAAAGTATGGAGGGAAGGGAACAACAGAAGTGAAAGATGGATGAACCGAATCCGGAATTTCCTCCAGGACAACAACAAGGGGCTCACTAGTCGGTTGGGCCATGGCTGACTGCGAGCGAAAATGAATGGAGCTACAGCAAAGACGAGCGCACGAGTTCTAAGACGAACTGCAGTCGAAAGTGACCAATGGCTCGGAAAAGGCAAGAGAAAACAACCGCGGGAAGCCACCAGCAACGTAGACACCCGAGCTCCTAGCTGAGGACCTCGCAACAAAGTACCTGTGAAAACAGGTAAAAGAAACAGGTATCAGAACCTGGACAACGACGCAAAGACAAATGCGAGTTATTAGGGTTGCATGCCATGACACACAATGCAAATGAATGTCCTGAAGTGCACTCTCTCACAATGCATGTCCCATGTGGGGTCAGCCACACGGGATGCACTCATGGGTTTTAAGTTTTGACTCTGGTCAGAAAGTAAGGTCCTCGTTCTAAATCCTGGCCAAAGTGCAGGTAGTGAACGAGTGGTGCGTTGGTGGCCTCGTCTCCTGTAGTAGCAAGGAGTTGTACCCTCTACTAGCACCGACACGACCTCGGACAAGGGGGGACAAACTAACAACACGCTCTACGCCAAAGCTATAGAACGGGTTGCTAGGATCGTCCTTCGCAAACTGTGGGTAGACCGAGAGGAGAAGATGCA
>JAMKQA010012425.1:0-20343 GCA_024699735.1 Posidonia australis
TAAAGGTGGTTTTAAATGTTGAGGGAGTATGTAATAGATATGTACTCTATATATATATATATATATATATATATATATATATATATATACATTTAAACACTCAAAGTCTCATTAACATGGGTTTTATGCCTACAAACCACATCAAAGCATTAATTAATCACAATTAAATCATTCACATATTTTATCTCATTTTTGTGGATTGCCATGTCAAACACATGCCTAAAACATCATGGAAACATCTCCTTAATCATCATTATAAACTATTTCCATTTGGGCTAGGGTCCTATTTCGGTATATCGAAATTAGATGATCGACCGAACCTAGGGTTTTGACCCTCAAAATAGTAGACCAAAATTTCTTTCAGTTGTCCGAAAATTCCTGATTCATTCGATCAAAATTAACCAGTCGTTTGAATATCTGTTAGATTTCTGTAGATATCTCATTTTTGCATTTTTTAGAGTCATCTAGGATAGAAACCTTTGAGACACCCTAGAATATAGAACTAAGGATCTTCTGCTCTATTTTTTAGATATTTCATGTTTTCTTTAAAAAATATTCTTGATTTTACTTGGTTTAACGTTGTTAGCTGTGGTAGAGCTAACCCACTCAAGCTGGTAGTAGGTTTGAGTCCCTTGAACGTGTTGGTGTGAGTTGCTAGCTGTGGCTGAGCTAATGCTCTTAACTTACTTAAATTGGTGGCAGATTTGAGTACTTTGAGCTTAAAGAAGGTGTTTTCATGATTTTATGTGATTTCTGAGTATTTTCCGGACCTTCAAGGAGTTTTTGTGGATTTAACATAAAAGATAGGGGTAGAACACAAAAAGACCTAGATGTTGCCACCAGTATAGGTAACTAGACTCATTGCCACAGGTACAAGCGACTAGTCTCGTTACCATAGGTACAGGCAACTAGACTCATCGCCACACGAATAGGCAATGAGATTCCTAGAATTCTTTCTCGAGATAATTTATTGTCTTAGATATTGTAAGTATTATCATGATTTTTCCCATGATTATTATAATTTCTAGGATTTTCTAAGTATTCATTTATTTATGGAATATCATATAAATCTTTATTAATGCCAGATAATTCCAGAAACTTCTAGAAAATTGGATGACGTCAAGATTAATATCATATATTTTTTATCATGATTTAAAACGAAATATGATATTAATTATCACCTTTTAAATACTAGTATTATTTATAATTTAAAAAAGATAATTTCAACATGTGCTTAATTTCCAAATATTTATGTAATTATGAGACTAGAATTTATTATAGATATATTTAACATAATTCTCGTAATATTGGGGATTTTATCTTTTAAATGTGATTTTAACTTTGAATTTGGATTTAAAATTTGATTTTGAATTCAAATATTTTCTAGAATATTCTAGTGATTTTGAAAGAGTTTGAAAATGTCAAAACAAGTTGTTTACAGTTGCTAGATATTTATTGAATCAGTTTTAGATTTTTATTTTAATCGTGGAGATATTTAGAGCTCGTTGCCATAAGGAGTGGCGACTAGTTTGTAAAAGATGATATTTCTGCATATGAAAAAAGAACCTTTTGGGTTGTTGCCGGTCCATCTGGTGACATATCTACATATGTCATCGTTCCCACCGGTGACAAGTCCTAAATATCTCATTTTTTGAACTTTCGAGCAGATTCAATAGCTAGATATTTTCTTGACTTATTTTTGATGAGATATGACGTTCTCGTGTCCATAAATAGACCCCTAGACCTTGAGTTCTGGAAAGCTTTCCAAATTTAGAGAGAGGTTGCCTAGAGAGATTAATTCCTGGGTAAGCCCTGCCAAAATTATGTCAGAATCCTAGATCTATAAAGATCCTTTTAATCAGAGTAATAACGCACCTCCGGACCTCCATCCATAGCCTCTACTTCCTCCATCCATTCCAAAGTGTATGAAGGTGAAGGGAGTATTGTTTTCCAATTATTTCATTTTTTTATCGCATATAATTCATTGTGTGACATAATATAGCCCATGGCATATGCATGCAGGGACAACCCCGGTTAGTATTAGGCTTATTTGTTCATGTCATTTATTTTCTATTTTAATATTGTTTACTGCACCTGATCTAATCTAGATTCTTGCTTTGTTTTTCGTGGTTGTTTTGAAGGAAAGAATACTACGTAGCATGAGGGAGTCACTGGACGACATCCTGCCGCCAATCAAGTGAACCAAGAACCCACACCACCATCATCCACCACAATAACTCCCGCAAGGTGTCTTGTCAATCGACAAAAGCAAAGGACAAGTGGCGATCATGACTAAAGGTGTTGACATGAGTGGACACAACGACATTTACATCAACTACCCATAAATCCGCAACCATAATTTCCACCCCCCACGTCTAGAATGGTCGATCGAACCTCTCGATGGTCGTCCGAACTTCTGTGTTTCGGTTGACTGAAACAACATGGTCGCCTGAACAATGACTTAGGGGAGCCTAATGAGCAGCAAATCGGCATACCAAATCCAATTTGGTATGCTGTTTTCTACGATCTCTGGAAATGACCCAACTCTACAGCTTGACTCTTCTTCCCATTGGGAGTGATGGGCAGACCTTGCAAACATGCCACAAAAATCATGCATAAGACATGGAGTGTAGACTCTCAAATCTACTAAATAATCCCTTATACCATTTCCAAATTCATCTAGTATGCTTTCCATAGTAAATTCACAAAGACAAGAAGCTCATTTCAACTCTACTGTAGCATGCATTTGAAACTCAATCAAAAACATATTAAAATCCCAACAAATTAGCATGATCACCACACAAACATGTCATACAATCCATTCCACACATTCTACCATTTTTACATGATTTATCATGCATTATTCACCATTTTCATGCATTTGAGCCAATTAACCTAAGAAACCAAAACAAGGAGAAAGGGAGGAGAACACGTGCCTGATTGGTGGATTCCGACGACCTCAAAGCTTCTCTAGCCAAGTTGTAGACTCCCACGGCCTCCGATGAGCTCTCCACCTCCTTTGGGCATTTCCTATTCTCCTTCTCCACTCACCCTCTCTCTCTCCTCTCTTATAGGAAGGGGAAAAGAGAAAAGGGGGAAAGGTGGGGCCTAGTGAGGAAGAAGCCAAGGGAAAAATCACAGACATGGAACTAGACCATGCCACCAACCACATCCATGTGGTTCGTGCGAACCAGAGGTCGGCCACCAACACAACAAAAATCCAGGTCGTTACATAATCTTAAATGGGGATTAAGTCTATTGGATTGTTTGGTGGGATTATAATTAGTGACTTCTCCATGATTTATTGGACTATGATCAAACTGAGTGTGTGGTGACCCGAGGGTATGCGGAACGGAAAATAGAAACAATGATGGAAGCCACAGTGTTGTCATGACTCCAATCCGTAAGCTTATTTCATGAATATAGATGCTTGGGATGTTTTCTCATTTCCTAGGGGTGTTTTCCTAAAATTTGTGCAAAACTTTATAAAAGAAAAGGTGGCTCATGCATCATGTGAAGGAGAGGGGCAAGTCGGCTATGGCTGCATGCATGGGGATTTAAAAAAAGAAGAGAAGAGAAGAGAGTTCAGGCTAGGAGGGAGGAAGGAAGGTAAAAACAGAAAGAAAAAAAGAAAGAAAGGAGGAGGAGGAGGAGGAGGAGGAGTGAAACTGAAAGTGGGGGTAGAGGAAGAAGGAGAGGGAGAAGGCTGGCTGAGCTAATGAGAAAGAAACAGGGAAGAGAAAGAGAAAAGGAAAGAAGAAGAAGAAGAAGAAGAAGAAGAAGAAGAAGAGGAGGAGGAGGAGGAGGAAGAGGAGAAAA
Organism: Posidonia australis; assembly: GCA_024699735.1. NCBI lineage: Eukaryota > Viridiplantae > Streptophyta > Magnoliopsida > Alismatales > Posidoniaceae > Posidonia > Posidonia australis. Next base: position 3,820 of record JAMKQA010012425.1, read on the forward strand.
AGAAGAGGAAAAGGAAGAAAAGTGAAAAAGGTTTGCCCCTACTTCAGCATATTTTTCTTTGTTAAGCTTAGGAATGATTCAAATATGTTATGCGAGATGATCTATATGCATGGTAGAGGTCTTGTAATTTTTGGTGGAATTTTTGGATTTTTTCAGAGGAATGGTTACTGTTGGATGTTTTGGATCGTCAGGCTTCAATCTTGAATAACTTGAGTTGTACATGTTAGATTTGGATGATTTTTGTTGCATTGGAAAGTAGACTCAAAGATATTTATTTCAGTAGGTTACTTGTTAATTTCCATGTGAAAGTAGAATTTTGGTAGGTTACATGTAAATTTTCATGGCCTGAGGTGAGAGCAACGATTATTGCAAGATGAGCATCAGTCTCTGTTTTTTGCTCTGGAAATTCAATACTTGGGGCGCGCCTTATAGGTGCAAGTGGAGAGCACGATCTAAGTGTTGAACTAGATAGCACGATTGGCCAGCGAGTTTTACCGACGCGAATGGTCGACGCGATTTCTGATTTTTCAATCGCTTGAGTTTACAGGGTTCTGGAACTATTTTATAACAAAAACGTTTTCTTTAATAAGTGATTAATGCGATGGAAATCTTTGGAATAATGGTTTAAATGAGAAATGATTCTTGATGGCAATAACTACTTGGATAATCATTAGAATAACCCTAAGGGGTGCTTAGAATAGATTAACAGGATTTTCCCATGGACTGTGGTTAATATAAAAAGACTAAATAACCAAGAAATGCAACGTTTCCCATTTAAAATGGCCTAGATGAGCTCTAGGGTTAATGTTTGGCCCTAGGATTAGACATTGATCTCGTTTTGTTGTGGTGCATTGGACTGGGTGTTCTGTGGCACTGTTTCTGTGGTTTTTCATTGCAATTTTTTGTGTGCCATGTGATATGATGTTTTGCGGTGTTTTAAGAAATGAATTTTGAAAATGTTTTGAAAATATCATCGAGAAATGGTTTTTGAAAATAATCTTCGTGGATGAATTCTTGTAATGGAAATGTTTTCAAAAATGATTTTGAAAAGAAAATGCATGTTTTGAAAATGCTTTTCCATGATTTTTGGTTGGATCCATGTGGTGGTAGGATCATAGCCGATGGGGGTATGGAGCCTCCGTAAAATCGGTATGAGTTCTAAGATGTGGTTGTCGGCAACAGGCACGGGTGAAAAAGACTATAGCTCTTTGAGGTACTGTAGCATCCAGGTACTGTAGGATCTGGGTGAAATATACCAGTCCACTCTCTTTACTTGGTGATGGCAACGCTTTGGGTTGTGAGTCCCTAGGTATCTAGGCACTAAGGGGCGTCGTGAGGACGCACCCCATGCATGTTTGTGTGACCTAAGGGTCTTGGTTTGTGAGGCCTATGGGGCCGTGGTGGGTGGACTCCTGCATGGGGTGGTTCACTATGACAGTGTAGTAGGGTAAGGGTTAGTGCCTCACCGACTGCTTCTGATCAGGTTAGTCGCCTATGGCCAGGGTGATGCGATAGGTTTTGACAAACTGTCTGCGCTTGGTTTGAGTTAGAACTAGTGTTCTGTTCTGTGGTTTTAGCTTTGTTGAGACTTGTGTTTGAGCAAGTCTTTTCCAAAATATTTTGGAAATCAATTCCGAAATCATTTCAAAATACCACAGAAAACACCATGGGAAAAAACACCAACCTGTGGCTATGCTTTTAAATCGTTTGGAAACCATTTTCCAAGTTACTCAAAAAGTCCTTTGATAAATCGTATAAACCTTTATAAGCACACACATTTATTTTTGTTCCAGAATCCTTTTCAAAATCCACTTTGAAATCATTGAAATATCCTTTCAGAAATACCACAAAATACCATGCCCAAAGCCGCACGAATACTGGAAATCAAGAGTCACAACTCAAAAATAAAGCCTTGACAGCTCTCTTGTTAGGCCCAGACAACCACACCAAAACCAAAGTAATAGTCTCAAAGTCCTGCTTGACTTATAGGATTGAACACCAATACAAATCTCAACCAGAATTCTATGTTCTGGTGCTAAGGTGTAAGACACCTACTGGCTCGTGTCCCTCAAGAGTACAGCTAGATCGGTGCTCAACACTACAAGACAGTGCCACTAAATAACTCTTTCAGTACACCACACACAAGTCCTAGCAAATCTAGACTTTGGAATAGCATCATGATCCTTATTGTCCATTCTAAAACATTCGGGGAGAGACTTATTATATCTAGGTCATATCATCTTTTATGTTCTATCTATCGCAAGTGGATTCTTCTCAAATCTTTTTAGGACATTCTTAAAACCATTCTAATGATTTTCTTAATTGTTATTGTATCAATTTAATTACTCCTCCAAGATTAATACACACACACACCCATATATATATATTAATCAACTCTTAAAACACTTATAAATAGATTCAAGGCCTAGTTCGATAGACCAAAATCTATTGGTTGCCTGTACCAAAACTCTAGTCCCAAACCAAAGAAGCAAATCAGTATACCAGACCCATTCGATATACCGATCTAGAGATTCATGGCAAAACTGATAGCCAAATCGGCATACCGAAACAGAACGTATGTCGAAAATCCCTAATTTGGCATATCAAATTCAATCAGTATGCCAAACTAGCCATTTTTCTGAAAAATGACCATCGACTCTATAACCATATCGCCCATAAATGGGGCATTAGGGGGACCCATTCCTGGGGTACCACAAATCTTGCAAAATTACCAATACGAAGCATCCCAAGTCTACTATCATTTGGAACATATTTCATCAAAAACCATTAAGCATTGATTAGGATATCAAAATTAAAAGCCGATGAACTCATTTCAAATTACCTTAGCACATCTCAGAAATTTCTCACAAAAATTCACCAAAAATCACTAATAAAATTGTGGAAAATTCATGGATCAATCACAATACTTGAATCTAAACTACCCAAATTATTTTCATGGATTTAAACCTAATTTTGCATCATTCATCAATAATTTGGGCTTAAAATAGAGAAATGAGAATCGTAGAAAATACGTACACTGAGCGGATTTCCGGCGATCCCTCGTCCTCACCGGCGAGCTCTCCAACTCCTCCGGTGTCCTTTGGGCTCACACAACCTCCAACGAGCTCTCCTCCCTTGAAGATTGTCGCTCCCTTTCTCTCTGTCTTCAACCCTCTCCTCTTTTCCTTTCTTCTTCCTTCTTCCTTCTCTACTGCCAGTGACGATGGCAACGAGGCAAAAGGCTGATGACGAGAGATCAATAGCACAGTAGACGACGAGCACGAGTGGCAGTTAGTGGTCTCCCCTTTCCCTTCTCTTCTTCTTCCTCTACTCTGGCCTCCTCCTTTCTTTCCTTCTACTCTCTCTCTCTCTTCTCTTTGATCTCAACTCGTGCATGCAGCCAATTCTCCTATGCTACCCTCCCCTACGTAGGCAATTGTTTTATTAAACTTTTTGCACGAATCTTGCATCAGAACCCTTAGGGAAGGAGGAAATACTTTAGATGCTCATTATTCATGAAATAACTCACAAATTAAGATATCAGTGGCACTATGGCATCCGGCATTACTCCATCTTCAGCCATGTACACCCATGGGTCATCACACACCATAGCCAACAACCTTCACTAAAAATAACTTAATCATTAATTAATTATTATTAATCATGATTAAGCAAGAAGGTTCAGGTTCGCGATGTTACATCTTAACCCCTTTAAAGGAATTTTGTTTCCAAAATTCTAAGGACAAAAGACCAAGGGTACTAAACTCGAATGTCCATCTCGTAATCCCAGACAATCAGTACAACGGTGCCCTACAAAATTCATGGGCCAGTCAAAGCACGAGGTCCACTATGTTGTTTCGCCTCATCGAGGTCCAAATCAATCATCAAAACACAGCTTTCCCTGTGACATCTGAGCCTGATTATCCATTTTTAATTGTAACCCATGTAATTAATTGTAATATTGTATTAATGGTTTATAAATGGATAATCTGTTGTTTCTTAGTTGTGTGAGCTTGTGGTTGGCTTTCTGTGCATCTGTTTGTGATTTGGGGACCAATGTGGAGTCCGGTTTGAGGATGCACAGTCGCCTCGGTTTGCGTGTCCATTTTTCCTTTCTTTTCTTTCCTTCTTTTTCTCCTTTTCTTTTCTCCCTCCCTCACGAGCTCTCTCCATTCTCGTCTCCTTCTTCTCCCTCCATTAGCCCATGCCATGAGCGACAACAGCCCGTGCCTCCCCGTCTCTTCCAACGGGATGGACGGTCGGCGCCATGCGGGAGGAGGCGTAGATAAAGAGGAGGGATGCAGGAGTGGCGAAGGAGGGAAGGAAAACGGTGTGAGAGAGAAGAGGAAGAGAGAAAGGGGGTGTGCAAGTTGGGAAGAGGAGAGGGCCGGAGTGTTGGGTGCGTCCACCGAAGGCCGAGGATCATCGGAGCTTCACCGAGGCCACGCCGAAGTGTGGTGGAGCTCGCCGGAGTTGTGTGGGCCGTGGAGGAGGTACACGATCCCTCCATTCTTTCCATCCCTTATTTCCATAAAATGATGAAAATGCATGTAAAATCGTAGAAAAATAGCAAAATTGATGAGAATGAGTTGAAATGCATGAAAACATAGATATCATGCGGTTAGGATTGAAATTTGTAGGAATATATAAGTTTTTGGATTGAGGGCTACAGTAGCTGCTTTTTGAGCTTCATCCCATTGTGATTTTGATGTGTGTGTGGTTAATGAAATCAGGAATGGTTTGAGGGGTTTTGAAGTAGACTCAAGGGTCTACACCCCATGAATTACTTGCATTTTATGGTGTGTGTTTGCGAGGTTCGACGCAAGCTCCCACTTCTGGCAATTTCGACGATCGAAATAGGGAAGTGCCTTGGTTGCAGGAATTTCAGTATGCCGAATTGAATTCAGTATGCCGAAATGCTGACAGATTAAGCTAGGATACCTGGTTTAGGTAGACCAAAATCATCTGGTCGACTGAATCAGAGACTTTCGGTATACCGAAAATGTTCGGTATACCGAATCAAGGATTTTCGGTATATCGAACCTGAAATTCAGTCTACCGATTTTGCCTTGGCCCTGATATGTATATTAATGTGATTATAAAATGAAAAGGAAAGGTTTTAAATGGTTCTAAGAGTATGTAAAGCATGTGTTAATGATGTTTTCCACATGTAGATGACATGGAGGAATATAGAACCCAAATAAGTGGATTTGGGCTTGGTTTTGGGTTTTAGACCCTATAAATGAGTAAAATGGTTGATTGTGTATGGTTTTGGGCGTGAGACTCAATTGTGATTTTAAAACACTTGGTTTTTCAAGAATTGAGTTGGGACCCCCAATGGAGGGTCAAGTATTACATGGAAACAGATTCCTGTAATGAAAAAGAATGAAATGGAAATGATTTTGAAAAGAAAAGCTTAAAGATTTTTGAAAATGAAACACTAATAATGTGTTAAGGAACCATTGGGGTTGGTGTCGACAATGTGGTAGGAGTATGAGGCTCCAATGAAACCAGTCGCCAGACACGACTATGGTTGCCGAGCTGGAGACGGTGTAGGCTGACCTGTATCGTTGAACCTAGTTGTTTAGGTCACCGTGCTCGTGATGGTGTAGGCTGAGCGTAGGTTATTGAACCTAGTTGTTCAGGTCACCAATGGTGTAGGCTGAGCCTGGGTTGTTGTACGTAGTTGTTTGGGTCACCGATGGGGCATCAGACAAAGACGTATCCCCATGCATATATGAAAGAAATTGAGGCCAGTTGGCTGGGACGGTGGCATCCCGCATGGGGAATTTCACCACGGTAATGTTGGGAGGTAGGGGAAATGATGTCCTCACCTACTGCTTGTGTGCCTGGTTACCCCTGATCATGGTAACATTAGTAAAGAAAAGTGGAAATGTGTTAGAAAAAGATTGTGATTTTGAGAAATGAAAAGAAATGTGGTTTGTCTGGGATTGGACTTATAAATGGTCCTAAAATCCTAGAATAAAAGAAGGAATTGTGTTTTAACCAGTTTTCAGCTGGTACTTATGATTTTGGTTTTGAACCCAAGAGGCATTGTGTTTTAGGTTGGTTCTAGTCAGAAATATGAGTTTTGAAAGTGATTTTGGTTTTGAGAAGAAATCCCAAGTATTGAAAAAGGACATGTTTTGGAAAATGAATTCCAAATGTTTTAAAAGGAAATACAAAATGTGTGTTTTTGAAAGAGAATGTGATTTGGAATGAATTTCCAAATGTTTTGAAAAGAAAAAAAAGTTGGGTTTTGAAAAGAGTTTGGATTTGGGATCAAATTCCCAAGTGATTTCAAATGAAATGAAAAAGGGAATGATGTTTTAAAAGGAAAAGTGGATTTTCAAAAGAAAACCAAACCTTGAAAATTAAAAAGCTGAGTTTTATAGTTTTCCGGAGATTTTGTAGTTTGTGTGTTTGGGGCATGTATTGGGTGACTTAGATGTCACTCATGCGTGCTTGTTTGGTTTTTTTTTTCAAGTTGGGTGTAGTCGAGTTCCAGTGTCGGAGTCGAAGCTTCTAGCCACACATTGTTTCCTAGAGGTAAGCCTTAGTTACAGTTATTTAATTTTATTGTAATTAGTGTAATTTTTCTTATGATACTGTGATTTAGTAACGTGCCCGGGATCAGGGCGTTACAGAGTGGTATCAGAGCTAAGCTTACACCTATTGCACTGACTTGGTGATGTCCGATCTAGTGGCTCCCTAGGACTGCACAATAGGGATTCGTGCACCTGAATCTTTAGTTGTCGTGTTTTGTTGTGCTGGCAGGAAGATGTCTCGCCGAGGCCGCAACCGTGGCAAGACCCCTGTACTCGACTCCGAGACGGGAGAGGGTAGTGCATGAAGGGGTATGAGAAGCGAATTGGGCGAGATGATGTGGGGTTTCGCCTAGACATTTGGCAGTTGTAGCAAGGATGAGGTGAAGGGAGACCCATGGATCAAGCAGTTCCGCTAGCTGGGGGTGCCGACTTTTGATGGGCGCAACACATGAGAGGAGTGTGAGACTTGGTTCTTGGAGGTGGAGAAGATCCTAGAGGGGATCGAGTGTCCAGTAGAGAAGTGGGTCCGAATCGCGGCATTTTAGCTCAAGGGTGCTACAGATCAGTGGTGGAGGACAGTGCACCGCACCAAATTTTCGTATGTGGACTTGCTAATGATCTCTTGGGAGGAATTCCGAAAGGTATTCTATGAGAGGTTTTTCCCTGAGCATGAGAGGGACAAGTTGGACAGGGAATTCAGGAACCTGAAGCAGGGGAGCTAGACTACGGCTGAGTATGAGTCGTCCTTCATTCGGCTAGAGCAGTTCTCTCAGGCTGTAATTTTTGAGAAGAACAGAGCCAAGAGGTTTGTGGAAGGGCTGAATCTTGTGTTGAGATCCAGAGTTATTGGCTTCAGATGCCAAACCTTAGCGGATGTTGTTGAACTTGCAAGCTGCTATGAGGATGATCGTAGGCTGTTCCAGGAGGAGTATCCCAAGAATGAAATGGGGAGAAAGTCTATCTCTCGACCTTTTGTCTCTCCACTCTCCATTTCTCAATTGTTTGTGACGGGAGCTCCAAGATCTGGGAGTTCAGGCAGCTCTGGGAAGAAGCGAAAGCAACGGCATACATCTGGTAGAGAAGAGAGTATGGGTTTTAGTGACATAGTGTTGGCACAGGCAGAGGAATTTAGACAATGTGGTATGCTACAACTATGGGAAGTCCAGACATTACCAGAAGGACTGTCCCAGTCACCCGAAGCCAGCAGGAGATCCACCACGTCAGCCTACCAACGGGAGAGTGTTCTCCATTGCTACCCCAGATGTTGGTCCATCTGGAGATCTGGTAGAAGGTGAGAACTAGAATGGCTGTATGAGTTAAGTCCTGTCCTGCAATGATTGATCCTGTATATGATCAACACTATTTTTTATTATGATTATGATTATGATTATGGTGTGTTGATTATAGGATCTTTTCTTGTGGTTGATCGGATGGCCCTAGTCTTGTTCGACTCTAAGAGTTCATTTTCTTTTATCTCTGAGTCATTTGCTTCTAAGATCGGGACTAGGCCAGCCAGGTTGGCATTCCACCGATATGTAATCACTATATTAGGAGAACATAGTCTAGCGTGGTGGTTTTTGAGACCGGTTAATATTCAAGTGGGGGACAGGAATTTTCAAGCAAGTTTGATCCTGATGGACATGCAGGATTATGATATTATCCTGGGAATGGATTGGCTGGTGCAGCATTCAGCGGTGATAGATTATGCCAAGAGGAGAGTTCTGGCAGAGTGTCTAGGCCAAGGCCGGTGTATGGTACAGGGCACTAGACTGGGTGAACCCAGAAAAGTGATTTCTACTCTCAAGGCCTATTATCACATAGCAAGAGGCAATGTGGGCTATTTGGCCTATGTGACAGTTTCTACTTTGCCTGGGGTCGAGATTTAGGACCTACCGGTGGTGAGGGAATATCCCAATGTTTTTCTAGAGGAATTGCCTAGAATGCCACCGCACAGGGAAGTGGAGTTTGTGATTGATCTAGTACTGGGATCAGGTCCTATTTCCAAGGCTCCGTACAAGATGACACCTGTTGAGTTAAGAGAGCTTCGGAATCAGCTACAGGAACTGATGGCTATGGGATTCATTCATCCCAGTGTATCACCTTGGGGAGCACTGGTTCTATTTTTCAAGAAGAAGGATGGTTCACTTCGGCTCTGTATAGACTACTGGATGTTGAACTAAATCACTGTAAAGAACAAGTATCTACTGCCCAGGATCAATGGTTTGTTCGACCAGCTGTAGGGAGCATTGATGTTTTCCAAGATAGATCTGAGTTCTAGATACCATTAGTTGAGGATCAGTGAGTCAGATGTGCAGAAGACAACCTTTTGCACCCGTTATGGACATTATGAGTTTTTGGTTATGCCATTCAGGTTGACGAATGCTTCGGCTGCTTTTATGGACCTGATGAATAGGGTGTTCAGGCCCTATTTGGATCAATTTGTGGTCATCTTTGTGGATGATGTTCTGGTATATTCTCCGATGTTCAGACTCACTAGAGGCATTTGAGGATTGTATTGGAGACGCTATGGCAGCATCAACTTTATACCAAGTTCTCCAAGTGTGAGTTTTGGCTGGAAGAGTTGTCCTTCCTTGGTCACATTATTTCAGAAAAGGGCATCAAGGTAGATTCAGCCAAAGTGGAAGTTATAAGCAGTTGGGCCAGACCGAAGACAGTAACTGAGATTAAAAGTTTTCTCGGCCTGGCAGGGTATTATAGAAGATTCATTCGAGATTTCTCCAAGATTCTTGCACCATTAACCAGACTGACTAGAAAGGAAATGCACTTTGCCTAGGATTGATAGTGCGAGGAGAGCTTCACTGAGTTGAAGACTCGTCTAATATCAGCCTCAGTTTTGACTTTACCCTCTGGGAGTAACGGTTTCATGGTCTACAGTGATGCCTGTGGTGTTGGTTTGGGGTGTGTGCTGATGCAACATGGTAGGGTGGTGGCGTATGCCTCACGCCAGCTGAAAGATCATGAGAAGAATTATCCCACCCATGATTTAGAGATGGTAGTTGTTGTGTTCACCCTGAAGATTTGGAGGCATTATTTATATGACGAACAATTTGAGGTGTACACAAATCATAAGAGTCTGAAGTACATCTTTACTCAGAAGGATTTGAACCTGAGACAGAGACGTTGGGTGGAATATATTAAGGATTATGATTTCAATTTGTTCTATCACCCAAGGAAGGCAAATGTGGTTGCAGACGCTCTGAGCAGGCGCACTCATGTCATGGCTAGTTTGATGATCCATGAATGAAAATTTTTAGAGGGACTAGTGGAGTCCAAGCCATGGAGACAGTCTCAGGGACCTGCCAGAGTGATGCTAGCTAATTTGTCTATTTGCCTGAGGATGATCAAGGCGATTGTCACAGCTCAGCAATATGATTCTTTTGTGTCAGATGTTTGGAGGAAGCTGGAAGCTGGTAATGCCCCTCATTTCTCAGTTGGGGTAGACAGTGGGTTGAGATACGATATGAGATTATATGTGCCTCAAATAGAGAAAATCAAGAACAGTTTATTAGATGAAGCTCACTGCTCCAGATACACTATCCATCCAGGAAGCACCAAGATGTATAAAGATTTGAAGAGGAACTTCTGATGGCCTGGGATGAAGAGAGAGATTGCTGAGTATATGGCGAGACGTGCAACCTGCCAGATGGTGAAGATAGAGTACCAGAAGCCCGGAGGGACCATGCAGCCTCTAGAAGTTCCAATGTAGAAATGGGAAAAATGTGTCGATGGACTTTGTGATGGGATTGTCACGAACCCGAAGAAGAATGATACAGTTTGGGTGATAGTGGATCGCCTTACAAAATTGGCACATTTCTTGCCAATGAGAGTGAATCTTCCTTTGGCAAAACTGGCAGAGTTGTATGTGGCTGAGATTGTGAGATTGCATGGTGTCCCAGTGTCTATTGTGTCTAACAGAGACACGAGGTTTACATCGAGATTCTGGAGAGCTCTACAGGAGGCTTTTGGGACGGTGCTGAATTTTAGCACTACCTTTCACCCCCAAACAGATGGTCAGACAAAGAGGACCATCCAGACACTAGAGGACATGTTGAGGGCCTGCACCTTGGACTTTGGTGGTAGCTTGGAGGATCATTTACCTCTGATTGAGTTTGCATATAATAACAGTTAACACACTATTATTGGTATGGTACCATATGAGGCATTGTATGGCAGACCCTGCAAGACACCCACTTACTGAGGTGAGGTGGGTGAGAGATAGTTAGTTGGGCCCGAGATCGTACAGCAATACGAGGGTAAGGTGGATCTGATCAGGAAGAGGTTGTTGTCTGCCTAGAGCCGGCAGCACAGCTATGCTGATAGGAGGCGGAGACCTCTGGAATTCGAGGTAGGAGACTTCATTTTCCTGAAGGTATCACCAACCAAGGGTGTGATGCGGTTCGGAAAGAGAGGCAAGTTGAGCCCAAGGTATATCGGACCGTACCAGATTACCAAGAGGGTTGGTGAGGTGGCATATAGACTAGATCTGCCTCTAGAGTTGGCGGGTGTGGACAACAGCATCCATGTATCGATGTTGAGGAAGTGCTTGGTCGATGCGTCCCAGGTGATACCCGTGAAGCCAGATGAGCTACGGGAAAACCTGTCTATGGTTGATAATGCAGTCCAGATATTGGACAGAAAAGAGCAAGTCCTAGTCTTGAGGAATAAAGTGATCCCATTGGTGTTAGTTCAGTGGCAACACCATGGTACAGAGGAGGCTACCTGGGAGCACGAGGTGGACATCCAGAGACAGTACCCTTACTTATTTTGTTGGAGCTGAATTTCGAGGACGAAATTCTTTTAAGGGGGTAGGATGTGACATCTGGGGCTGATTATCCATTTTTAATTGTAAACCAAGTATTTAATTGTAATATTGTATTAATGGTTTATTAATGGATAATTTACTGTTTCTTGGTTGTGTGAGCTTGTGGTTGGCTTTCTATGCACCTGTTTGTGATTTGGAAACCAATGTGGAGTCCATTTTGAGAATGCACAGTCGCCTCGGTTTGCATGTTTGTCTTTTCTTTCTTTTCTTTCCTTCTTTTTCTCCTTTTCTTTTCTCCCTCCCTCACAAGCTCTCTCCATTCTCGTCTCCTTCTTCTCCCTCCATTAGCCCTTGCCACGAGCGACAACAGCCCGTGCCTCCCCATCTCTTCCGACGGGATGGACGGTCGATGCCATGCGGGAGGAGGCAGAGATAAAGAGGAGGGAGGCAGGAGTGGCGAAGGAGGGGAGGAAAACAGTGCGAGAGAGAAGAGGAAGAGAGAAAAGGGGCATGCTAGCTGGGTAGAGGAGAGGGCCAGAGTGTTGGGTGCGTCCATTGGAGGTCGAGGATCACCGGAGCTTCGCCGAGGCCACGCCGGAGTGTGGTGGAGCTTGCCGGAGTTGTGTGGGCGTCGAAGGTGGTACGCGACCCCTCCTTTCTTCCAATCCCTTATTTCCATAAAATGATGAAAATGCATGTAAAATCGTAGAAAAATAGCGAAATTGATGAGAATGAGTTGAAATGCATGAAAACATAGATATCATGCGGTTAGAATTGAAATTTGTAGGAATATACAAGTTTTTTTGATGAAGGCTACAGTAGCCATTTTTGAGCTTCATCCCTTTGTGATTTTGCTGTGGATTGTGTGGTTAATGAAATCATAAATGGTTTGAGGGGTTTTGAAGTAGACTTGAGGGTCTACACCCCATGAATTACTTGCATTTTATGGTGTGTGTTAGGTGGGCCCGATGTAGGCTCCCACTTCTGGTAATTTCCTCGACCGAAACAAGGGAGTGCCCTGGTTGCGGGAATTTCGGTATGCCGAATTGAATTTAGTATGCCAAAATCCTGACAGATTAAGCCAGGATACCTAGTTTCGGTAGACCAAAATCATCCGATTGACCGAATCAAGGACTTTCGGTATAACGAAAATGTTCAGTATACCGAAAATGTTCGGTATACCGAATCAGGGATTTTTGGTATACCAAACCTGAAATTCGATCTGTCGATTTTGCCCTGGCCCTGATATATATATAAATGTGATTATAAAATGAAAAAGGAAAGGTTTTAAATGGTTCTAAGAGTGTGTAAAGCATGTGTTATTAGTATTTTCTCCATGTAGATGACATGAAGGAATATAAAACCCAAATAAGTGGATTTGGGCTTGGTTTTGGGTTTTAGACCCTATAAATGAGTAAAATGGTTGATTGTGTATGGTTTTGGGCATGAGACCCAATTGTGATTTTAAAACACTTGGTTTTTCAAGAATTGAGTTGGGACCCCTAGTGGAGGGTCAAGTAATGCATGGAAACAGATTCCTGCAATGAAAAAGAATGAAATGGAAATGGTTTTGAAAAGAAAAGCTTAAAGATTTTTGAAAATGAAACACTAATAATGTGTTAAGGAACCACGGGGGTTGGTGTCGATAACGTGGTAGGAGTATAAGGCTCCAATGAAACCAGTTGCCAGACACGACTGTGGTTGTCGAGCTTAAGACAGTGTATGCTGAGCCTAGGTCATTGAACCTAGTTGTTCGAGTCACCGACCGTGTAGGCTAAGCCTGGGTCGTTGTACCTAGTTGTTCGGGTCACCGATGGGACGTTAGACAAAGACGTATCCCCATGCATATATGAAAGAAATTGAGGTCGGTTGGCCGAGGCGGTGGCATCCCGTATGGGGAATTTAACCGTGGTAGTGCAGGAAGGAAGGGAAAATGATGACCTTGCCTACTGCTTGTGTGCCTGGTTACCTGTCATGCCCCACATTTTCCACAATAATTTAAAATAAATTAAATTACGGGAAAATTAAAGCCAAACAGTAAATATCTAACTACTAAGAACTTGTGACGACGACACGGTTCCACACTGTCTCGGCCTGCACACAGAAAACTAAGAAAACATTTTCCAAAACAAGCCAACTATTTCCTTGAAATCCATTTCCAAAATCATTTTCATAGCTTTGAAAATTCTTCCAAAACCTCAGCAAAGCGGCACGTCAGGTGTCCCAAGGGACCACCATTGACGACCCACAGTCTTTCTCAATGGGACAAAACACAGCAATCAAGAAAGTCCTCAGAAAACACATTTTACAAACACATTTGGGCTCAGATTTGGCATGCCGAAAAATAGGTCCGGTATGCCGAAAACCCCTGGTTCGATAGACCGATCTGGATCGGTCGACCGAAGTAGGTCAACGGTCAACACTCAGGCCAAATTCGGTATACCGAAAACTGGTTCGGTTGATCGAAATCTCCTGATTCGAGCAACTGTCCAAAATTGGACGACCGAATTTCGATAAGAGGACCTAAACTGACAGAAAAACGACATACCGAAATGGTTTGGTATGCCAAATTCAGTGAAAAACAGAAAACGACCCAAACCCTATAGTCTAAAATCGCCCCAACTGGGACCTCCGATCGGACCCCTTAAACAAATACCAAAAATCTTGCATAAAACATAAGATGTAGACCCTCGAGTCTACTCCAAATCTCAACAAACAAAATTAAAATCGATTCACCATGCATCAAGATATAAAATCACAAAGGTAGAAGGGTCAAAGTGACCCAAAACATACCAACCACCATAAATGTCCATAAATCCACCATAAAATCACAATAAATTCTAGTAGTGTAAATTTACCTAGATTTCATGCAATCCTATCAATTTCTACCATTTTCATGATCTCTATTATAAGAAGTGGAAGTGCATACCTGAAAACACGCTCCGACGATCTCCAACTGACTCTGGCGACCACGATGCAACCACGGCCCTGGGAGCACCCCACTCGAGCTCCACGCACCACCACGAGCCGCCTCACACTTCCACCGACCCTCGAGCACACCGAACAGAGAGGAGGTCGCGGGGGAGGAAAAAACAGGGGGGAAGAGCGAGAGGGAAAGAGGGAAAAGAGAGACACGTGGGAGGGAGGAAGTGAATGGAGGGAGAGAGAATGAGTGGAGGAAGGAAAGGAAGGATGTGTGTTTGAAACGGAGAGAATGCGCGGGGAGGAGAGGAGGCTTGGGTAGTGCATGGCAAAGGCTCCGGGCTTAAAAAGCCATGCAGAAGGAGTAAGTGGTCATGTGCTTGCAACTAGCCAGCCACGCGCACACCAACACTCCCTCAACAACCAGCCTTGCTAGCCACCGCACGCACCCAACCACCCACCACAACAAACAGCCCACGAGCACGGGCCCCAAGTGGACCCCACACCTGGGCCCCACACGCATAGTGCCAACCACGCACAAGGACATGCAATTAGAAGCCGGCCCACGGGGCCCAAGCCCAAAAGCACAAAACCACACAAAGGGCCTCGAAACAGTAACACTCGCTCAGGAAATAAAATTCATAAAATGTAAATAATTACTGTAACCATGCCGGCAAGGAGGATCGCAAAAAGATGTGAAACAGTCAGCAAAATCATGTCGAAAAAAGCAAAATAAAATGCAAAATGCAGGAGTCGCCACCTAGTCTATTATGGAAGACGAGGAAAACCATAAACATGAAAAATAATGCAAAAAACAATAAGGATAGGTCTGTGAAAACCAAAAAAGCGGGTAAGGATCCCTGTTACGCACGAGGAAGGTGTTAGGCACCCTCGTACGCCTAATAAAATCGGTCTTCTATGATTTCTCCAATGAAATGTTGGCTTTTCAGCCTCTTGCTATATGCCCGAGGGCGATATGCCATGCCATGCATAGTGCCTTATGCTAACGGGTGCATGATGTGCGGGGTGTGTCCTATGCTCAGAAATATCACTCTTTGGTCCCGGGTCAAGTGTATAATGCAACGATATTGCATAAGCATAATCAAAGTTATGTCATTTGGAGTGATTTATCATCATCGCTCTATATGCAAATGCAAATGCATAAAACAATAAAAACGAAATGTGCCTTC
Organism: Posidonia australis; assembly: GCA_024699735.1. Lineage (NCBI taxonomy): Eukaryota > Viridiplantae > Streptophyta > Magnoliopsida > Alismatales > Posidoniaceae > Posidonia > Posidonia australis. The sequence continues at coordinate 19,263 of JAMKQA010012425.1, forward strand.
CTAGTAAATCCAGGAGAAAACCAGGGAAAATGCAGAAGAAAACAAGTCGAGAAAGCATGACAAGGATGTGTAAAAACATGCTGTATGCTAAAACAGGGTAGTGTGCTGATAAGGTGCGCCAGATTGGTAAGTCAATCCGGTGCGCCACCTATGTGCACCTAGGTGGGCCAGAAGGGTGCAGAGTCAAAACAGAGCAAACATGCGAGACTAAATCTTATAAAGATGCATTCAGGAAAGCTGAAATCTCTGCAAATGCATTCGGGAAAGCAGTGAAGACTCGAGGAAAATAAGTCAAATGCATATGCAAGAGTTGGTGAACCCTGTGTTCAAGGGCCAATGGCCTCACACAAGGTCACCCTAAATGCAACTAAAATGAAGGAAACCAGATCATCCAAACCTCTGGATTATGGGCTGAAGCACAAGCTTTCCGAGTAGGATAAAGCGTGCAAAATATAGCCTACCATAGTGGCATGGATAAATCGAACGAATCGGGAAAACAGAGCAAAAAACCACAAATCCATAATAAAAGCGATCAGGCATAATCATGGAATACCAGAGAATCATTAAAAACAGAAACCGCAATGGAAAATATCTGGAGAAAACCATGAAAATGCATGCGAAAAGAGCCCTCTAACCAGTTTGTGCAGTAGAGGCATGCGCCAGACTGGTGCTCTGGTTAGGTGCGCCAGTCTGGTGTGCCTGGAAGGTGCGCCAGATTGGTGCGCCCTAGGTTTTGGTTCAGACTGTTGCTGATCCAGAACCTGACCTAGAACTGCGAGTGGGTAGAGATTTATGCTAACAAATCGATGCAGATGCTATGATTTGAGTACTGAAGACATGATGTGAGTGCATAGGATTAAGAAATATCATGTAAATCATGCATTAAGAACGAAACATGTTGATGGGTTCATGTATGGATGATAACATGCAAAATGCCAAAAAAAACATGGATATGTGCTCAACATGGCATGTGAAAGCATATAAGAGCATATGGATGCATGACAACATATTATATGCAAAACATGATGGAGGATGATAACATGCAAGCTTATGCTAGATATAAACAATGATAACATGGAGA
>JAMKQA010012427.1:0-13326 GCA_024699735.1 Posidonia australis
CCCATTCTCTGGTTAGTAGGCATCCGGCCTTCACATCTGCATCCCATGCATTCATCCTTTTGTGGTTTTCCTCGTCTTTCCCTTAAAAGACTAGGTGGTGACTCCTTATTTTTCTTTTCTTTTATCCCGTCTCGCGCCTTCGCCGTCTCGGCATGGCTGTGGTCTCCTTCCCCCCCTCGTGAGAGCTGTGGGTGGCACGGTCACAGTAGGAGTAAAGGAAATCAAATCGAATGTCGGGTGAGAGACTCCGAAAACAAAATGAAGAAAAATCCACAGACGAAATACATGAGATTAAAAAAGGTGGACTGGTACGCAATTGTAATAAAACCTCTGCAAAATGCATGAATGTGTACCTAAATGTGTAAAATATGCTGAAGAATGACTTAGACAAAGATTATGCATGACTGAGTGCAAAAACTAACATGTATGCGTATGAATTGGTGGCACAGGGGCAATTTGGTTATTTCTTTGGTCAGATGTGATAAATGGGTGTATATGGATGATGCATGGTCTAAGATATGCCATAATGTATGCAAAATGACAGAAAAATATTATTTTCAAGAAAACATGCAAAGGACAAGGTCTTAAAAACAATAAAATGATGTAAACACAATAAGGAACAAGTACGAGGACCAAAACGTAAAATTCACAAAAGAGTGAAAACCTAGATTAAAATACAATCAGTGACTTCTATCCTAGTGTGCAGATGATGGATCAAAGGAAAATGTGGCACTAAGATGTGCGAGAATTACACCTTGGTAATTTCTTGAAAACTCAGGGTCTAATGTGCAAAATTCACACATAAATGCAAATGTGACTAAAATATTAAACTAAAGATCAATTCACAATGCAAACATGATTTTTAAATGAAATCTATAATTAAGTGTAAAATATGAAATGCAATAAGTAGAAAATATTAAAAATATGTGAGAAAACAATTAAAACCCTAAATGATATGTTAGAAATTAGTTTAAGGGTCTGGATGCAAATTTCCTATGCTCAGGGACTATATGTTGTGAATCCAGGGACCTATATACAAAATATCAGGGCCTAAATGTGATAAAAACTAAACTTTTATGATGATTAGTGTACTTATGAAATCTTTAAGGGCTCAGAATGCAAATTTTACAAAGAAAACTCATTTTTAAAAAGTTCTAGATGCATGATGCAAATTTTCAAGACTTAATTGCAAATAAAACCTAATCTCAGGGGCCTAAATTTGAGAATACATGCATTTATAGGACTGAAGACTGAATTAAAATTAAACAGGATAAACTATGCGATATTTACAAGAATAATGAAAGAAATAAAAGGTTATTTAAAACTACAAGAACTTAAACATAAAGAAAATGACCTAAATGAAATGATAGGACTCAAATGCAAAAATACTTAAAACTAAAGGGCCTAGACTAAAAGGAACTCCTTCGAAGATCACCGACGGATCGTCGACGTCTCCACTCTAGCGTGAGCTCCAGCGATGGTCCAACGGTGGCGCAGTGGCAGAGGCAGGTGGGCGATAGTCAGGGAAGCTTGATGGAGGCACGACGGAGCTCTCTGGCATATCGGGCGAGTCTGGGGTGGCCTGAGATGCCCTCCCCACCTCTGGCTCCGGCGAGGACTTGACCGACGCTGAGGAAGATGATGGGCAAAGGGGGTTGGTAGCGACACAGCGGTTGGGACGGCGCGGCGAGGACCAAAGAAGTTTCAGGGAGACACGAGGAGACCCCCAGTGGTGTCGTTGAGGGCTAGGGAGGTTTGGAGTGTTCCTCCCATCCCCTTCGCCGGAGACAGCCACGACGGAGATTAAGGTGGCAATTTGGGCTCTGGAACGACAACGTGGCTGCACAGAGAGATTCCAGACAGCGAGGCAGAGCTTCTAAAGGAGGTGGTGAGTGGCGAGAGTGTCCGAAGGGCTCCAGTGACTTCGCGGTGGCGGTCGACGGTGCAGAGCAACGGCGAGATATCTCTAGCCATTGGGGGCCAATCGGACTCCTCTTGAGCAATGAAAGCTCAACGAGGAGGAGGAGGAGGAAGAAGGAGGACATGCCCATGGGACCTCCTCCGGACCAGGAGGCCTCTGGCCTCGTTAGTGGTGGTTAACCCACCACCCGAGGCGGAGACAACGGCACATAGGGCCTGTGAACTCCAACGGAGCGCGATCCAGAGGACTTGGAAAGACTCTATGTGCCTAAGGGAGTATAATCGAAAGATAAGGGGGCAAAAATTACCTGAGATGATGGTAGTTGTCTCTCCCGACGAGGTTGAACGGTGGTGCTCCTGGATCGGCGACTCTGATGGCGGCGATTCAGGAGATCTCTGGGGTTGCAAGTAGGCTTGGAGGAGGGTTCTGAAGGTGGGGAGATCGATGGGTTCGCTCTGGATTGGGGGAAGAAAAATAGCTTGGAAGGTGGTGCTTCTCCGTTCGTCCGTCCGTTCTCCCTTGTTCTCTCCTCTCTGTTCCTCTGTTGTTTTTTCTCTTTGCAGTGGTTTCTCTCACTCTAAAAAAGAGGTGGAAGACGCGGTTGGGATCGTGGCTTGCAGTTGGTGTTACGTGGGGAAGGTGAGATCAAGAGAGTAGGTGCAGTTGAGATGAGTTCGTCGGAATTATTTTTTCAGTTTCCGAAGTTGTTGATTGAGGAAGAATGCAATGGGTGTATCGGGCTGAATGGGCTTGGTTTTTGGACTTTTGCTTTGGGTTTTTTTTAGGTTTTGGTTTTTAAGTGATTTTAGGGTTTTTAGCTTAGGTTTTTTTTGTGATTTTAATTAAATTTTTGATTTTGTGATTTAAGGTTTAATTAATTGGTTTTAAATTAGGGTTTTTAGGATTTTAATTATTTTAGGGTTTTTAAATTTAATTAATTGATTTTAAATAAGGGTTTTTAGGGTTTTATTATTTTAGGGTTTTTCTAAGTTTAAAAGGATTAAAGTTTTGTGTTTGAGTTTTAGATTTAATTAGTTTTTTTTACTTGATTTAATTAGGGATTTTGTTTAAATTTTGGTTTAATTGGTTTTTGTTAGGGTTTTGACTTAGATTTTGATTTCATTGGTTTTTTGCTTAATTTTTGTTTGGATTAGGGTTTCTTTTTAATTAGATTTAATTTTTACTGGATTTTATTGGGTTTTACTTGATTAGGGTTTTAATTAGGATTTTAACTTAATTACTTTGGATTTTGACTGGTTTAAATGGATTTTAGGTTTTAACTTTAATTATCTTGGATTTTAATGATTTAAGTGAATTTTAGTTGGTTTTAAGTTTTGTTTAATTTCGATTAATCGGAATTTTAAATTGGTTTAAATGGGCATTTGATTATTTTAGTTTCCGAGTTAGGGTTTTTGCTTAATTAATTTGGGTTCAATGATTTTGGTGAGTTTTGTTTTAATTTGGATTTTAATGAAAAGTTTTACTTTGGTTGGGTTAAGATGGACTTGTGTGGGCCTATTAAGTTTGTGTGGGTTTGTGGACTTGAGTGGGTTTGTGGGTTTAAGGTTTTAGTGGAGTTAGGGTTTAGGTGAAGGTGGTCGTAACCCAAACATCTTTCCAGAGAAACATGTTGTCAAGTGACTGCAAAATCGAAATGTCTACAGATACAAATATCATTTAGATATAAGAAATACATATTCATATTAATAAAAATACATAAATGAAAGTCACAAGATTATGACTATTATCATCAAAAGTATATATATAACAATTAAATCAAAGAATATATATAGATAATACAAATAACATATACAAATAGATATCATAGAGATCCGAAAAAAGATATCAGTATTCATTCGAAATGGATATAGATAATCCGTACTCTTTAAAAACGGAAACTAATACAGATACAAGATGAATATCACATATCCGTTTGCACACCATGTCAAAGGTACTTAAGTTATTATTTTTGTCTGCCTTGGCATCTTAATAACCTTACTTAACATAAAGATGTTCTCGACCATCTCTAACTTAACTACAATGAATTTAATATGTGGTAGTCCATCAAAGAATAGATTACGGTACCAAGCAAGTCAATCCGTCGGCTATCTCCCATATTATACGTGTGGAAGACTGAATGTCACACCAGATGCATAAACAGGAGTGTTGAGCATATTAGACTAACGTCGTCTAATTAGAAACTATTCTACGCTTTATGTATATACGTTATTCACTATCTTCCAACTAAGTGGCTGGGCTTCATTGAGTGGCAGCCTATCAAACTCTATATCAAATATTAATGAATGTTGAAGTTTTATTTAAGAAAAAGAGAACTAGAAATCACAAAATGATTCTTGTAGTTTTCAAAAGTAGCATAGCTCCAATTTCGTTCAAAAAATAGCCGACAAGTAAGTTATTTGTTTAATTATCTTATCAAAATAACTAATTGGTTATTTTTTGATGAAGTTTAAAGAAGAGCAAGATCCATGTTAAGAATTAAGAAAGTGTATGTAGTAAGCCTAATGAGTGTGTAAATAGGTCAAGTTAGATCGGATTTAGGGTCTATTCTAATCTTATTCTGTTCTTTCCTATTGGGCAGTTAGTCGAGTCGCTATCCATTTCAAAAATTTCTGATCGCTACCCTATACACCTAATGACACCATCCATTAGGTCCATTAGGGTAACAGATAGTGAATAAGGTTAGCATGTTAAATGGATGAGTTTTTTTTGTTGTTAAATCTAAACTTTACATCATTTCATTAGTTTATCTTGGACTAAATACTTGAATGTCTTTCAACAAAATCATGTCAGCGATGTTTGAAGCAATATAAGCAAATAAAAACTATTTTATAATCTAAATTTGTTGTCAATAACAATCACAAAACGGAAGCACTACATTATTAAAGTATCAAACTATAAATATATTCCAATCTACATTATCAAATTACTTATATATTGTCTCTAAAAACCTTATGCTACATCAATAATAAAATCAATGAAGTATAACATTAATGCATCACCAAGCCAGACAGGCTTCATTCTATCTTTTCAAAAGTAAAAATTAAAATTTGATATTTTTCTTAGTAAATGTGGTCATTAAAGACCACATACGTTACTGGAACGAAGGGAAAAAATTTCTTCCTTAAATTACAAAAGAAATCTAGAGTGTGGTATGGGAGGAGGCGTTACGAGAAGATTACTGCCTCCTTTGTAGAAGAAACATTGGGATTATTTTGAAATCATCCTGGAATACTTGTAATCTCTGGAGCCCATTCAATGATCAAAACCAACAAGTGGTATCAGAGTCAAAAAGCATACCTCCGAGCCTTGCGCCCGACGCTCTACGCCCTCCTCGTCTTTCCCTGCCATTCTACCACACCATCGTCGCATGATTCGGTTTGTCCCTCCGTAATCGACCACCCCCTTCAGTGCATCGCACCCGATCCAACCTTTGCCTCTGGATTCAACCTCCTTTCTCACTCAATCCCGCCTGTGCCTCTGGATCCAACCTCCTTTCTCTTCTGCTTCCGCAGATCCAACCACTGTAGGGGCACAAACCATCCAACGGCCACCAATCCTTCGTCGATTCTCCCTTTCGACGCCCGTGCACCTCCCTCCTCTAGCCTCGCTTTGCTTCATTGCCGTTTCCCTGTCCCACCACGAGCATCTCATGGCTGCCGATTCTTCGCATCCACCTCCAAAGTCTGACTACTTGTGAGAGAAGGCAGAGAGAGGGGAGTGGAAGAAAGGGCGTAGTAGTCTTGTTTGAAAATGTTTACTCTGCTTAACATATAATAGTCTGTGCTTGCATATAATAGTCAACATAAAATTGTCTGTTTTGAATTTCTTTTTTATATATCAGGCGATTTGGCTTTTATTGTTTTATTTCTTATATGCCTCTCGTTATTTTATTGTTAGTTAAGTATAATAATAACTTGATGCATTACTAGACTTAGTTGATTAAATATAGAAATTTGGTATTTGATTAAAAATTAGTTTTTGTTCTCATCATTGGTTAATTATAATTATTATTCTTGCTATGGTTTTACCAATAAAAAAAACTTGATGCATGATTATTATTGCATTTAGTAGATTAAATTTTTTTTTTAATTATCATTTTATTTGATATTGATATTTATTTAAAAAAAAACTTGTTATTATTATTTTGTGATTATTGCATGTTTATCAGATCTTTTGCTCGTATTAATAAATAGGTTGCAAGCTTTATTAAAAGGTTATTATTTCAAATTGAAAATATTGCATGATTTAATTGTTGGTTAAAATTACATGTTATAAAAGGAAATTGGAAATTTGCATAATTTTTGGAATTAGACAATAATTGGAAGTCTATTTTTGCGAATTAATCTTCCTTATTGGAAATTTTTTGATTAAGTAAAAATATTATAGAATTTGATTTTGAAATTGCATATATTCCTAAAATTAGAAGTTTATTGGAATCTTATTGAAATTGCAAGTTAGTGTATTGTGGAAATTTTAATTTTGGAAATTATATTTCATTGTAGATTTGAATTATGGTTGTCAGTAAATTAATTATCACCTAGTTGGCAAAAGTAGAGAAATTGAATGGGGTTAATTACAATATGTGGCATAGGAAGATTAGGTATACACTTATATCTGACAATTTGGAACATGTTTTTGAGTCTGATCCTCCAGAAATCAGTTCTGACGCTTCTGAAGCAGAAACTAGAAAATTAGAAAATTAGAACATAGAAGATAAGAAAGCAAAAAGTTTTATGTTCATGTTTATGGAGGATAGTATGATAAAATATTTTGAAACATGCAACACTTCACACATATTGTGGAATGTCTTGAAGGAGAAGTATGATAAAACTACTAAAATTAATACTCCGCTTCTCCTTCAGAAATACAACTGAAGCAAAATGCTTGAGAAACAAAGTATTGTGGAGAATGTTAATAACATGATTGTCATGGTCAAGAATTTAGCTACTGTAGGAACTTTCCTACTTGAAAAACTACAGATAACAACTATTCTGAATAATTTGCCACATAACCCTGATATGATGACCACATCTCTTAGGTCTACCTTACTTCAACTCTATAATCACCGACTAGGTTGGGAACCGAGTAAGAAATTATGGCTAGCCGAAAGAAACATGAATCCAATCTGGAAGAAGCGAATGTTGCATTTCAGAAGCCATGATTTGACAAAAACCAGAAGAGAAAATATGGACCAAACAAGAATCAATACAAGCAAAATCAAACACAAGGAACGAAAACACGAGATTCTTGTCATGCCTGTGGCCAATTTGGTCACTTCAAAGCAAATTGTCCACATAATGACGGAAATAAAGACAAAAACTCAGAACAAAACTTGAAAAACAAAAAGAGTTTTTATTGACGTGGTGGAATATAATAATGTTGTAGTTCCCAATTCCAACAATTGGTGGGTTGATTCATGTGCCACTAAGCACATTTCAAAACCAAGAAGAGACTGGAATCCTTTAAAAAAAATTCTATCTCAGGGAACAACGCATTTATATGGGTAATAACACCTATTTAGATGTGGAAGGAGTTGGCACCTATCTGTTGGATTTGGGAGACAACATTATAGATTTGAAAGACGTCTTCTATGTACCTAGCAAGAGACGGAATTTGATTTCTGTGGGCGCTTTGATAAAGAATTGCTTGGAAGTGCGTTTCTACAACAACCGTGTGTCTATTGGAAAAGACAAGAAAGTATTTGCTATAGGCACTTATGTACCTGAACATGATCTGTTTAGGATTGTTGTAATCGACAATGAAATAAATGGAATTGATGTATCTTCTGGTTATTCCTTATGTTATTTGTCTAAATGTGAATTATGGCATTTAAGATTGGTACATATTAATAAATCTAAAATGAAACAATTGATAAAAATGAATATGTTGCCTGATATTAAAAGTGTGGAATTAGAAAAATGTCAACAGTGCTTAGTTGGAAAAATGATTAAGAAGTTTTTTGGAAAGGGACATAGATTGAATGAATTATTGGATTTTATTCATTCTGATGTGCGTAGTCCACTTAGTGTTAAAACATATAATCACAAGGAATATTTTCTGACTTTTATAGATGATTTTTTTAGATATGCTTATGTGTATTTAATATCTTATAAAAGTGAGGTATTAACTTGTTTTAAAAAATATAAGCTGGAAGTAGAAAAACAATTTGGAAGAAATATTAAGATGTTAAGGTCAGATAGAGATAGAGAATATAATTCTAAGAAATTTGAACTATTTTATGAAATGCATGGAATTAAAAGTCATACTACAATACCTTATACACCACAACAAAATGGTGTGACAGAAAAAAAAATAGAATGCTGATGAATTCTGTTAAATGTATACTTTCACATTTATTCCTCTCTAAAACTTTTTGGGGAGGAACTTTACTGACAGTAAATCATGTGTTTAATAGAATACCCACTAAATATGTACTTATTCTTAGACAATTAAGAGATAAGTTCGATTCTAGAACTTTAAAATGTAGATTTATAGGTTATTGTGAAAATTTATTTGGTTCTAAATTTTACCATAAAGAAAAGGGAATTATTAAATATAGAGATGCTACTATTTAAAAAAAAATCTAGATGGCAAAAAAAAGGAAAGTAAAAAAGAGAAACCTCTAATGATAATAGGTGATGATTGTTTCAATAATCTCCTGAAATAATACCTGATAAATGAAAGGGAATAAAATATAGAAAATGTGAATGAATCCATGGAAATTGTGGGTGAAAATCAAATTGAGCGTATAAATAGAAATGATGAAACTATAAATAGGAATAGAGAACGGATAGCACCTATTAGCAACAAAAAAATGATTTGTCAACCTACATGGACAAATGATTATCATTTGTATTCTTGTAAGTTTTCTTGTTTATTAGTAGAAATGGAGAAAAATCACATGGAACACATGACATATAAGGTTGTTATTGAATCTCATGAAAAAAAATCTATGGCTTGAAGCCATAGTTGATGAGATTGATTCTAAGAAGAGGAATCAAGTTTGGGAATTATGTAATTTGTCTAATGACAGGTAATAGATATTTCGGAAAAAACTAAAGGTCGATAGGTTTATTGAAAAATATAAGAACCGATTAGTTGCTAAAGGCTATACACAAAAGTCAGGAATTGTTTTTTAGGAAACTTACTCTCCTGTAGCTAAGTTTGCATCTGTAAGAATAATATTAGCTATTATTGCACATTTAGATTTGGAATTACATCAAATGGATGTAAAATCGCATTTTTAAATGAAAATTTACAGGAAGAAATATACATGTTACAACCTAAAGGATTTCAAGTGGAAGGACATGAAGACAAAGTGTGCAAATTAAATAGATCGATATATGATTTGAAATAAGCCTCAAGTCAATGGTATCTTAAATTTTATGATGTGATTGTCAAGATGGGATTTGTTTCAAACAGATTGGATAGTTGTGTATATGTCATGAAAAGTGGAAGCAAATTTGTAATATTATCCTTATATGTAGATGATATTTTGCTTGTCGGAAATAACATTAACTTGTTAAATAAAATGAAAAAGGAACTTAACTTGAAATTTGAAATGAAGGACGTAGAAGAAGCATCTTATGTTCTTGGAATAAATATCTTTAGATATCGAAAGTCTGAAGATATTGAGTATAAGTCAAGAAAGGTACTTACTTTCAGCACTAAAAAGGTTTAGAATGTAAAATAGCACCTCTGCACCTACACCATATGTGTATGGGAAAAGATTAAGTAATGATCAATGTCCTGGAAAGGAAAACAACCTTTGAAAGTATCATACGCCCAAACATTTGAAAGTTTAATGTATGTAATGTTGTGTACTAGATCGGACTTGGCATATTCTGTGAGTGTGGTAAATAAATACCAAAGCAATCCTGGAACGACACATTGGGAAATTGTTAAAAGAATAATGAAATATATAAAAAAAACATTGCATCACAAGCTTACATATCAAGCGGAAGAGTTTGAAGTGTTTGGTTATTGGTGGCAAAAATGATGAAAAGTCTACTTCAGAACATTTATTCATTTTTGATGGTAGTGCTATCTCTTGGGGCAGTACAAAGCAAAGATGTGTAGCCAAATACACACAGAAAATTGAATATGTTGCCTACAGTACATCAACCACACATGTTGTTTGGATTAGAAGGTTTTTGAATGATTTAAACCTTACTTTGATAAATAATCCAAAAGATATATATTATGACAATCAAGCTGCAATTAGCCTTATAAACAGTAATACTAATAATTCAAGAGGAATACATATTGAGATACAAAATCATTATATTCGTGACATTATAAAAAAAGGAGAAATAAAATTAAGTTGTATTCCCATAAATGATATGATTGTTGATCTTTTGACTAAAGAATTTCAGCGGAAAAGTTCATCAAGTTTATTGACTTGATGGGATTAAGGAACATTTTCCGTAAGTGATGGAAATGAAACACATTCTCACAAATAGTGGAAATGGAAATTAAAAAAGACTCATATATCCCATGAATAGTAGGAGCATATAGGAATTTATAGCTTGATCTTCATGATCAAGTGGGAGATGTTAGTAAATGTGGTCATTGAAGACTACATACGTTATTGGAATGAAGGGAGTAAATTTCTCTCTTAAATCACAAAAGAAATCTCAAAGGTGGTATGGGCGGAGGCGTTATGAAGAGATTACTGTCTCCTCTATAAAAGAAACATTTGGATGATTTTGAAATTATCCTGGAATATTCGTAATCTCTGGAACCCCAATCAACGATCAAAATCAACAATTCTGGCCATAAAAAATATTGATGCCCACTCAAAGAAATTGACGAAAAGTCTATGGAGATGTTGTCCTCTTAGAAATGATAGAAAAATGTTTAATAATGCAACATATAATTCAAACATTTGTTGGAAATAATTTGCTTAAAAATCCTTATTCAAATGCATGCATTAATCGAATAAAGCATAACTCATTCAGTATGTGATTATTACTTCAGTTGGATGATTGTGGGCTTAAATCCTAATAGGTATAATGCATGCATTAACCCAAAAAAAAACATGTGTATCATTTAAACAATTGCCAGTTTGTACTTGATTCGAATGATAAATAATAGAAAATTACTAGAATGATAAATAATAGAAAATAATTCAAATAACTTAAAATGCTCTCATGAATAATTTTAAGTAACATTCATTGTTCAATATATGCATTAACTCCAAAAAAGCCTCAACTCTATGTTGACATGGGTAAACAAATAACTCCAATCTTATTCTACCAAGTAAATGAATTAATTAGTGATAGGTTAATGAATATATAAAATTTCTACCTGACCTGTTCTTAATTGATTAGATCAAAACAAGTTAATAAATAATACCCAAGCCACTTACAATCCTAATTCTGATTGATTTAAACTAATGTGTGGACATAACTGCAAATTAATGATATGAGATTAGTACATGAAATTAGCGATAATGTTTTGATAATACACCAATACAACATGCCCATTTATCCTTTTTTATTTAAGAAATTTAAAGGGTTTTTACCAGCACAAATAACATAAGATAGATTAAAAGGTGGCCTGAAATCTGAACAGCCTAATCAATTGGAAGATACACTCATACACACCCCCTTACAGAAACGAGGGGCAAAACCACAGCAACGCACAGACGGGAAAAAATTGTATTAATTTAACTAATTGCTTTCCTGTATCAAATCAACCCACCAATTTCCTATCATAATTTTGCCATAGCGCAGGATCACATCCTCCTGCAATCCAACCTCAATAAGTCTCACTTAAGAGACCAACGGCCCAATGACAAAACTTCGTTTAAATTATACAAATTTACAACAAATAATACAGAACGAATTACCGGATCCCAGAATGATATGCTACCAAAACTCATCAAGGACCACTCAGAAAGCTACTATTCCAGCCCACAAGAAGCTCAGCAGGCACATGGTCCTTTCTGCATAGCTACTGCAAGATGGGCCAGCAACAGCCTTGCAGAAATCCAAACCGATACAGAACACTGAATCCTTTAATGGCTTGGTTCTGAGTGAGCTACTTCCCAATAGGTAATCCATAATTACAGAATGATCTGATCCGTCCATCACATCCAGCGGTTACAATCACTCGGCCCCATGCATGAGGGGATGCGACCATGTTCCGGCAGCAACTCTTTAGAAACTTGTACTGGGATTTGCACAATGTAGGTGGTGTGGTCACTAGGGATGTCAAAAGCTTTTCCTCCGGCCAAGTTGCAGAACCCTTGGAGAAATACTCTGAGAAGAACCCAGGACTCAATCTCAAACCACCAGGAGTTGGTGGCCGTAGGGTGCAAGAATCTAAATCGCATCGCAGATGGCTTTCCTGGTTTCCAAGGAGTTTCCTGAAGACTTCCTGTTGAGATGTTAAAACCTCAGAAGTTATCGGTATGCGATTTTGATACTCCATCCAAGGTATAGCAACTGAGACATTGCTGGAGAAAAAGCGTTCCGATGACCAAACACTTTTTGCTTGATTGGTTTTACAAGTGCCCTGGTTGACATGGTTCCAAACATAAACATTAGAATCTTCACTTGCTGATACAATATGCCTTCCATCAGAAGTAAACGATGCAGATATCTGACTTCCTGTGTTTCGGAGACCTAAAACGCATACATGCAAAATATTTTATCATATTGCCCAAGAAACTTCACTCAAGCAATGGTAACAATTCGTTGTAAAGAAGCAATTACCCTTGTATTTGCAGACAACATTGAACCCATCAAGAATTATGATTTTTGAATCCGCAGAAGTGACCATCAGCTTTTGAGGATCAGTTGGAGAAAACTGGAGATTAGAAAAAATAAGGACATAACCATTTAAGTACGAGGAAAACATAGAGATTACAGACAAAATATAACAATTTGTAATTACCTGAAACCCTGTTATCCTCTTGCATGGGGTTCTTTTCTTGCCAGGTAAAGAAATCTGAGCATCAAGTTGGAGATGATTGTCTGCTACAAAGAAATACAATGATGAGTGACTTAACACGATAACTGCATGTTTACTTGGTGTCATAGCAGTCATGCTATATCTATGAAGAGGTAGCAAGAAGACTGCAGTAATACTAGAACACAGTCAAAACACAATTAGATACTTTCTTAAATTAGTAAAGGAAAAAAGAAATTAGGAAAGATTCTAATATTATTAATATGATTACAGAAACAAAATTTACCAACATTTAGGTAAATTTGAATGTCAACGGTTTCTATCAGATGCAAAATAGCTTCTTATATACTAACATTAGAGAATAGAGACAGCAACAACCAACAGGGCACTTCATTGACATTAGTTTACCACTACGTTAGCTTTTGGTTATTAACAAAGAATGAAAAAATTGCATTTTATATTCTTTT
>JAMKQA010012429.1:0-19137 GCA_024699735.1 Posidonia australis
CATGGAGCCCATTTTACCCCAGAAATCCATTGGTTGAGTGAGAGCCACCATAAACCCAGGAATCTAGGTAGCACCAAGTGAGTCGAGGACACAATCTAATTCCTTGTAGCAGGCAATGAGGGCTTCCTCCGCGCTGAGGGCATATCTTCTATATAGAATGCATAAATCTTGCTTCCATCTTTTAAATCTTGCATAAATCATTTGGCATTAAGCATTGGTGAGTTCATCACTTTTGCATTTTGCATCGCTTTGCAAGGCGTTTGTCCACGTTACGACTAGGGGCATGCCAGCTGCCTTTTGAGTTGGAATGTTGGCAAATAAGGGAGCTCAACCAGGGGCATGTTAACAGCTCTTTGGTTGGACGTAGGTCTTTGACTAGGGGCATGTCAGCTGCCTTTCTAAGTCAGGAAGATCAAGGGGACAATACTACTTTTGGGAGCATGCAGATGAGACTCCTCACAAGCATTTCGAGATAAGCCTGTCAGTTGATGCAACACAGGAGCATAGCTATTACAGCACATGAAATCAGTTGGTGATATGAACGACAATAGCCCGCAGACCCGTCAGACTTCTTCCATGCAAGCTCTATCTGCCTGAAGCAAAAAAGACATGGAAAATGGGTTCCAGAATCCAGCTGTAGCAAATAACAAGTGCCATTTCATTTCAACCATGGCAATATTCAACAATGAAGAGGACATGCCCCAAGCCCACAGTAGCTCACGGTCCTCAGCAATTAATACACCGAACCATACTTGTAGAATATCAGAACAATGCTCAGATGTCACCATGGTTGGATATCCCTACACTGCACATGGGCTAGCAGATATGACAGTGGGCCCCATCACATTAGAGCAGTGCATATATCTTAATTTTTCAAAAGTCCGAGGCACAGAATGGCTGCAAGAATTGCATTGTTGTCCTCCGCACTCTGTAGTCAGCAAAAAGGTAAAGGTAAAATGCCAAGAAAATGAATGCACAAGTCTTCAGGTTCACTAGGCGGGGAAATTTGTAGAAACCCCCTGAGATTGTGAAGCATGCAGAACAACCCGCAAAGGGTGCGACATATCGCATTTGAGTAGAAACTTGCAAGCGTCCAACAGAATATCGAATATCACAGCAGCTATACAGCAATCTGATATGCCCAGTTGCGGATATGCCCCAACTTTTACGGCACCCCAGCAAGGCTCCTTTAGAGGATATTGCACATGCTTCCAAGCAGGAACACCAGGTTCCATATCACAGAGCCAGCAGCAAGCGGTTTTGACCTCCAGATTACATCTAAGCTAATTTCGCTCCTGGGGGACAATCCAGGGATTATCGCTTTTTTTTTTCCAGGTTCTCGCTCCGGGCGGATGAGATCCTTCTATCCCTTTCTTTCCTTGGATTTTCGCAGGCGCGAAATCCTTTTGTTTGACCTTTGACAGGACTGTCAAGTTCCTTTTCCTTCACATTCTTGGGGTTTACGCTAGTGCGAAATCCCCTTGTTTGACCTTTGACCGGGCGGTCAAGGTCGTTTTCCTTCGCTTTCCTGGGGTTTTTGCTTGTGCGAAATCCTCTTGTTTGACCATTGACCGGGTGGTCAAGGTCCTTTTCCCTTGCTTTCATGGGGTTTTCGCAAGCACGAAATCCTCTTGTTTGACCTTTGACCGGGCGGTCAAGGTCTTTTTCCCTTGCTTTCCTGGGGTTTTCGCAAGCACGAAATCCTCTTGTTTGACCTTTGCTTTGCTTGGATTCTCACGAGTGCGAGATCCTTTCCTTGGCTTCTGACCGGGCGGTCAGAGTCGACCTTCGACCGGGCGGTCTGGTTTATTTCCTTCTTTTCCTTTTTCTCACGGGCGCGAGATCCTTTTCTTTTGGCTTCTGACCGAGCGGTCAGAGTCGAACTTCGACCGGGCGGTCGAGGTCATTTTCTTTTCTTTTCCTTGGCTTCTGACCGGGCGGTCAGAGTCGACCTTCGACCGAGCGGTCGAGGTCATTTACTTTTCTTTTCCTTGGCTTCTGACCTCGCGGTCAGAGTCGACCTTCGACAGGGTAGTCGAGGTCATTTCCTTTTCTTTGGCTTCTGACCCGGGCGGTCAGTGTCGACCTTTGACCGGGCGGTCGAGGTCATTTCCTCTCCTATTTTGGATTTCCGCGGGCGCGGAATCTAGCTTGCTTGACTTTGATCTGGTGGTCTATGTCGTTTGCCCCTTTGGATTTCCGCGGGTGCAGAATCCAGCTTGCTGATCTTGACCGGGCGGTCAAGGTCCTTTACCCCTTTGGATTTCCGCAGGCGTGGAATCCAGCTTGCTTGACTTTGACCGGGCGGTCAATGTCGTTTGCTGCTTTGGATTTCCGTGGGCGCAGAATCCAGCTTGCTTGACTTTCACCGGGCGGTCGAGGTCCTTTGCCCCTTTGGATTTCCGCAGCCGCAGAATCCAACTTGCTTGACATTGACCAGGCGGTCAAGGTCCTTTGCCACTTTGGATTTCTGCAGGTGCGGAATCCAACTTTCTTGACTTTGACCGGGCGATCAATGTCCTTTGCCCCTTTGGATTTCCACGGGCGCAGAATCCAGCTTGCTTGACTTTGACCAGGCGGTGAAGGTCCTTTGCCCCTTTGGATTTCCGTGGGCGCGGAATCCAGCTTGCTTGACTTTGACCGGGTGGTCAAGGTCCTTTGTCCCTTTGGATTTCCACGGGCGTGGAATCCAGCTTGCTTGACTTTGGCCGGGTGGTCAAGGTCCTTTGCCCCTTTAGATTTCCTCGGGCGCGGAATCCAGCTTGCATGACTTTGACCGAGCGGTTAAGGTCCTTTGCCCCTTTGGATTTCTACGGGTGCGGAATCTAGCTTGCTGATCTTGACTGGGCGGTCAAGGTCTTTTGCCCCTTTGGATTTTCGCAGGAGCGAAATCCAGCTCCTTGGCTTTGACCGGGAGTTTAAAGTCCTTGCTTTCTCGGATTTCCTTGGGCTGGAATTCCCGTGGCTCGGCCTTTTCACTGGATGGTCAGGGTCGTAGCCCCTCTCTCGGATTTCCTAGGGCAGGAAATCCCATGGCTCGACCTTTTGACCGAATGGTCAGGGTCCTCGCCCCTCTCTCGGATTTCCTTGGGTAGGAAATCCTGTGGCTCAACCTTTTGACCGGATGGTTAGGGTCCTAGCCCCTTTCTCGGATTTCCATGGGTAGGAAATCCCATGGCTCGATCTTTTGACCAGAGGGTCAAGGTCCTAGCCCTTTCCTTTGATTTCCCCGGGCAGGAAGTCCAATTGCTTGACCCTCTGACCGGGCGGTCAAGGTCCTCTTTGTTTTCTCTTCTGGATTTTCGTGGGCGCGGAATCTAGTGGTTTGACCTTCTGACCGGGAGGTCAAGGTCCTTTTCTTTTTCCTTTTTTGAGTTTTCGCAGGCGCGAAATCTCTTTGTTCGCCATTGGTCAGTGTAGACCGAGCCCTGCTTTGCTTAACAAATAATCTATTTGTCACGTCCCCCATTTTCTTGGGCTGGTATCCCCAACTACTCGGTTGACAACCGTCACGCTGTCAGGCAGTCGGGTTGTGTAACCATGCCGTCGAGGATGGTGAAAAACAACATGTGTATGCGCCAAAGTTGGCAAAGCCACGGCAAAAATGAATAAAATGCAAATGCAGGAGTCACCACCTAGTCTATTCAAATGGAAGACGAGGAAAACCGTATAACATGAAAATCATGCAAACCAATAAAAGAAAAGGTCTTCGTAAACCAGAAATGCTGGTAAGGATCCCTATTACGTACGAGGAAGGTGTTAGGCACCCTCGTACGCCCGATAAATCGGTCTTTCTATTGATTTCTCTTTTGCTTAGGAATGTCGGCTTTGCAGCCTTTACTGTACGCCCAAGGGCGATATGCCATGCCATGCTTGTGTGTGTGTGGTGTCTAAAATATGGGTGCATGATGTGTAAGGGTATGTCCTAATGCTCAGAAATATTGCTCATATGCTGGGTCAAGTGTTGATGCAATAATATTGCACAATAAGATCAAAGATCTAATATCTTGAGCGATTTATCATCCTTGCTTTACTATATGCTTAATGCAATCTAAAATGCTGGAAAACTGGCGAAAACAAAGATGTGCCTTCCTAATGCATCAAGGAAGAATGCCAAGGAAAAATCCAAAAGAAATCAGGTCGAGAAAGCAAACAAAATACATATAAAAGCGTGCTGTGTGCTACTGGAAAAAGGCCAATGAGCCTGTTTGGTGCGCCACCTATGTGCATCTAGGTGGGCCAGTAAAATATGCTGAGGGAAAAATAGAAAGCCATGTGAAGCCAAAACATCAGAGGATGCACTCTGGAAAAGTATGCAGTAGAGAATCATTCTGTAATACTCGGAAAAACATATCTTGAAACTGCTAGAAATGCAAATGCAATGACTATGGACCTTGTGCTCAAGGGCCAGTAGCCTCACACAAGATCAAACCCATTTAAGCTAGATGAAGGATGCAAAATCCAGTCAGGCCACAGGATCATGGGCTGATGCACAAGGTTCTCCACGTAGGAGTAGGGTGCAATCGGCCTACCAGATTCAGCCTAGAACCGAATATCAAAATAGAGAAAACAGTTGGAAAACAATCTGATCAAGACTGAAAAGCATGCAGGTGTCATCATGACACATCAGAGAATCAGTCATAAGGAATCAAACTCAAAACCTCAAGTAAAGCCATGCAAACAAAGATGCCAAAGCAAGTATTCTGATCTCTGGCCAGTCTGGCGCGCCTGCTTGGTGCGCCAGAGTGATGCATTGGTTGGGTGCGCCTGTGTGGTGCGCCCCAGGTAGTCTGGATCAGACTGCAATCTGATCCAGAATCCACCCCAGCAGAGATTTAGGGCGATTCATGCTAATGCAAATGGGTTCATGCTGTTATTAAAAATTGGAAATATGGTGGGGATGCACACAATCAAGAATCATCATGTAAATCATGCATTTAGAATTAAAACAAGTTGATGGGTTCACGTATGAGAACATGCAGAATGCTGAGGAATAAACTTGATATGGATAAATGCAATCAGAACGCATGTAAATGATGATCATAAGCATATTTCTATGTGCAAAAACATAAAGGTGCGTGACAAAATGCT
Source organism: Posidonia australis (assembly GCA_024699735.1). NCBI lineage: Eukaryota > Viridiplantae > Streptophyta > Magnoliopsida > Alismatales > Posidoniaceae > Posidonia > Posidonia australis. The sequence continues at coordinate 5,092 of JAMKQA010012429.1, forward strand.
ATGTGCGAAGAAATGATAAAAGAAGACAACTCATGCAAACTTTATGCTAGAAACAAAAGCAAAGACTAGCATGGAGATTATTTTGCATAGAGAACAAGCATGTTTATCATAAAACTTCATAAAAACATGGAATAAATAAGTCTATATGTAAGATTTCAAGAATGCTTTATCATGTTTCTGAAAATATAACTAAAAAGAAAGAAGAGGTAGAAGGCCTACCTCTCAAGATGTTCCTTCTCGAAATTTCAAAGATAAAGAGATCCTTGTTGCTTTGAAAGGACCAAGGACGCTTTGGGATGCAAGGGAATGCTCCAGAAAACGAATATATGTTGCTGGAAAGAGGGTATAGCATGCTAAGAAATTCGAGAAGGGGCAAATGGAATGCTCCAGAAATCCGAGAAGGCAAGGACTTTAACCACCCGGTCAAAGTCAAGCAAGCTGGATTCCACGCCCATGGAAATCCAAAGGGGCAAAGGACCTTGACCGCCTGGTCAAAGTCAAGCAAGCTGGATTCCACGCCCGCGAAAATCCGAAGGGGCAAAGGACATTGACTGCCTAGTCAAAGTCAAGCAAGCTGGATTCCGCGCCCGCGGAAATCCTAAGGGGCAAAGGACCTTGACCGCTCGGTCAAAGTCAAGCAAGCTAGATTCCACACCCGTAGAAAACCAAAGGGGCAAACGACATTGATCGCCTAGTCAAAGTCAAGCAAGCTGGCTTCTGCGCCCGTGGAAATCCAAAGCGGCAAACGACATTGACCGCCCGGTCAAAGTCATGCAAGTTGGATTCCACGGTCGCGGAAATCCAAAGGGGCAAAGGACATTGACCGCCCGATCAAAGTCAAGCAAGCTGGATTCCACGCCCGCAGAAATCCGAAGGGGCAAAGGACATTGACCGCCTAGTCAAAGTCAAGCAAGCTGGATTCTGCGCCCGCGGAAATCCTAAGGGGCAAAGGGCCTTGACCGCCTGGTCAAAGTCAAGCAAGCTGGATTCCGCGCCCGCGGAAATCCAAAGGGGCAAACGACCTTGACCGCCCAGTCAAAGTCAAGCAAGCTGGATTCCGCGCATGTGGAAATCCAAAGGGGCAAATGACCTTGACCACCTGGTCAAAGTCAAGCAAGCTGATTTGCAACCAATGTCTGCTTCAAATTAAGATCCCCACGTCTTTGTGGACTGATTTGCAATTTTACAAAACATAGGGGGTTTTCTGCAAATTACCGAATATGGTGTATTTTGTGAGCTACACGTTCAACACTGCATACTCTGCACTTGATGCACAAGCTGTGTGATGATAAGGGCTGGAATGCAATTGTCACGGTCATTTTGCATTTTGAACCTCTGACTTATTTCTCATGTGGGCCCCACTGAATAACTATCATAACTGCCAAGAAATATTTCATTTCTTTGCTACTACTTGGAACTGCAAGGGGCTAGTGCTCTGTTTTGTATGCTTCTGCTGATTGAGCTTCATATCCCTCAAAACATATCATGCATACATATTTTTATGAAGGAAAGAAGAAAAAATCTTCCTTCTTCTTCCAAAAGGTGCACCTCTTCTTCTTCTTCATTCTCTTTTCCTGAAACCCAATGGAACCCATTCCTCCTCTCTTCTTCTTCTTCTTCCTAGCGGCGGAACCCACTCTTCCTTCCTCTCTCACTCGCTGCGGCGGCGTGCGAGAGGTGCGCTGACGGAGTGCTCACTGCAGGTGCGCGCGTGAGGCGCGTCGGCGTGGTGCGGGGCGGTTGCGGCAGCGTCACGGTCTGCGGCGGCATGGATCAAACCCTCCAGGACTGGCTGGACCGAGGATCGCCGGCGAAGGTAACCTCCTCTCCCCTTTGCACGTGCTTGTATGCCTCCTCTGTTTCGGGTAGTCGACGGCTGGAGGGGTTCCGATGGGCAAGGAGTGGCAGGCCCGTTCCGTGCAGGTTGCGGCGGCGGACTGTGGGTTTGCCCGCAGTCGCGGCTCGCGAGGAGTCATGGCTGGGGGTTCCAGCGGGCTGGACTGCGCAGAGGCTGTAGGTTGCTGGGCTTCGCGATTCGGAAACGGGCTCCGGCGGACCGTACGATGGCTGTAGGCTGCTAGTCTTGGCCATTGCGGCGACGGGCTCCGGCGGACTGCACCGTACGATGGCTACCTGGATTTGGAAATGCGGATACATCAGGGGAAGGCACGGGCCGTTGAGTGATGATTGGCTACCGGCGGTGCTCCGACTGTCCTCCGACGAGCAGGGGTGATGAGTTGGCCGTGAAGCTCGTTGGTTTGGGCATATATCTGTTGCTTGCATATGCTATATTAGTGCACATTATTTCTAATATTTTACTGCTAACTGCTCTGCATGATATTACTAAACCACTTTGTAGCTTACTGCTTTATGACTGTATGCTTGCATTTTTGCCATCATATGCTACAACCTTCATTAAAAATGCCCTGCATTTTGCTATTATGCCAATGAATGTAATGCCACATTTGATTTCGACATATTTTACATTTATCATGCCTGCTATTTTTGTTTAATTCTTGATTTGGCCCTTCCCTTCTGCAGGATGACCCAGTTCCCGAGGCGGGGACCCCACAATCTTCACGGGACGTGCCTTCTAGTTCTCGTCCCAGACGACGAGGTAGTTCTCCGAGGTCACAGGCCTCTAGCAACTCGATTCCTGTTATCCCTGCCGAGGTAAGCCCAATACTGAAAGTAACCAAGTATTTAAATCTAGTGTTTTCTAACAAATGCATTTGCAGGAGTCCAGAAATTTTGAGGGGCGGCTGTTGAGTGACCAGCATATCTGCGAGAGTCCCGAATTTGGGGTAATTTTCTCGCATTGATGTACTTGAATTGCTGTTTGCTTTTGGCATGGCTTTAATCTGATTCTTGGTATTTCAGGAAGGGGATGCAAGTCAGATTATGCGATGCCATTTGGGCCCGTTGCTCGACCATTTCCATCACTTGCCCAATTTTCTGCAGGACTTCCTCTTGCACCAGTCTCCCTTTGAAGGTTTGCTGTGCCTACCCATCATTCACTGGCATTACAACTTCTTCAGAGCCTTGGTAGAAAGATGGAGGTTCGAGACGTAGTCCTTCCAGCTGCCATTTGGTGAGCTGACTATCCTACCTAACCAATGGGCTCTGCTGACGGGCCTCCCTTTTGGTGACGAGCCCATTATAGGTGAGATGACACACAGCCTCCACCTTGCGCCGGCACATCTGGGTTGTGTCCATCCTAAGCCACCTAGGGGGAAATATATGATCACCATGGGGTGGTTGAGAGAATGGGACAAGTTCTGGCCCAACCCCGAGCTTGATAGTGAGGAAGCAGATTTTGTACTGAGGCACTTCCTGCTGGAGCTACTGGCTTTGATCTTATGTGATTTGTCAGCTTACTACATTCATGCTGACTGGATTGCTTATCTGAATAACCTGGAGCATCTAGATCATTATGATTGGGCCGATGCTAGCTACACTTGGCTGATCTGTGGGCTCGACTATGTTGTCATGCTCGGGCGCCGTTCTTATGTGGGCCTGTATCCTTTGTTGACTGTAAGTATTTGCTTCTTTATTTTTGCAAAACAAATTTCCTTTATGCTTTACATTTGATAAACTGACTTGTGTTTGCATTTACAGTATTGGATCATGGAGCATATTACCAGAGGGCATTGCTTTGTCCGCCTACGGGACGAGCTCCTGCCTCCTCCCTGCTAGTGGGTCGAGCCTGACCACCGGGCTGCTGCTGGGGTGTTTAGCTATGAGTCCTACCGGTACCTGCTGGATCTGGTAGAACTTGATGATGTAAGTCTCCTCCGCCTCTAGACTTTAATTTTGCATGCTTGTTGTACTTTGCTTGCTTACAACTCCCTGTTTTTGTAACAGGTCCACCTATGCCCATTCTCTAGATATGATGGCTATGACTGGGCTCCCTTGAACTCTGGCCACGTTCTTAGGGACAAACAGGTGAGGTTTTATTGCATGAAGAAGTCGGCCTTCTACCTCCCAGGGCGTCTGCGACATCAGTTCTCGGATGTATTCTGCATTCCTGCCCCTCTTCCTGCTGACATGGACTGCCCGACTACGACTCGCTCAGTTGCTAGAAGCCGGCATGCAGCTGCCATAGCTTCTCAGGATAGGCACGTCCTTCGAGAAGTCAACTACACATACTATATTGCTTGGTACAGGCGTGTGGGGAAGCCGCACCTTTCTTAGGAGGCAGTGCGGGATAGCCAGCGCGGGATGTGGTACGCAACTAGCTGGGCCCAAGTATAGGATTTCCAACTCTGCTTTCCATTGCTATTGTGTGAACTATGACAGACTGACATTCACTATAATTCACAGGGCTTCGAGGGGCAATTCGGCGCCTTCTATGCTGACATTCGCCAAAAGAGGGTAAACCCTTACTTTGCAAACTGCCATCTTGACTGTATCTGACATATTCGCAATTTTGCAGGAACTGCGCCGGCGCAACATCGTCCGGGTATGCTCTTCGTCTGCCTTTTGTTGCTATTTTTTTAAAAAAATCTTTATTGCAAACATAAGCTTGAGTTTGCAGCAAGACTTTCCTGTCGAGAGAGCGAATGTAGCCAGCAGCGGGGATTTCAATTTGGAGGCGTCTGAGGAGGACCGCTCGGACACTGAGGTTACCCAGGCGATGCGCGACTCTACTCCTCGCTCTCTGGCTGCCGTAGCTACTCAGTGGTCACGCCGGATTACTCGACGAGGCAACAGACTCTTGGCCGAGTACTTCCAAAAGGCGATGTCCAATGAAGAAGATTCAAAGGAAGAGTAGCTTTTACTTGTACATTTGCTGGAAATTCTGTAATAACACCGGCACTCTGTAATCTTCTAAAAAAATTATAAGAAAAAATCTGATTTGCGATGTGCCCTTCAGGGTTTTTGTATATGCAGGTTGTATGCAAACAGTTCTTGTGCTGGGTTAAACAATTGGTGGCGATTTTGGCGATGTCAACATTCTGAACAGGTGCTGCTGAAAGTTTCTGTCATCCTAGGCGCCACCTAGGTGCGCTGCTTCGGTGCACCGCATATGTGCGTCTGTGAGGTGCGCTGCATAGGTGTGTCCCCAGAAATGGCGAGTTTTTCTTTCCATTTTTGCTGAAACCCTTCCTGGTCTTCTATATAAGCCTGCATCCAGCGTGAGGCAGTGCCGTCCTTTCTGAACATAACTCGACAGCACACCTTGCTTCTTCACCTTTTACTTGTTTTCTGATCTTTTTGGGCACAAATTCTGCATCACCATGGTAAGAGCTACTGTTTTACATGTTTTCTGTTACTGGCCTTTGCAGATTATGCTCGTTTTTCTGTTATTTGTCTTTGCAAATGTTCGTCCTCCTGCTACATGTCTTTGCAGATATTGCTTGCTTCATGTCTTTGCAGATTTTGGACAATGCTTCTTGATTTTTTACATATGTTTCTTGTGTTATGCTTGTCCCATGCTTATGTTAGGTTTCGCCTTTTATTGCCATATTTGCAGAGCTATCCCACCATGGTGACCCCCAGGCACTGCTCTGACGCCTTGCTTGGCTGGATCGATGCTTTGACGGCCGATGATCGGAAACAACTCCGAATTTGGGGTATTTCTTCATCACTCCTGAGTATAGCCAAAGTGGAGGTTAACTGGCATTTGCTATGTGCCATGGCCCGATTCTGGAAACCAGCCTTGCATGTTTTCCGCTTTGTGAAAGTGGAGATGACTCTAACTCTGGAGGAAGTCAGGCGAATCAATGGCATGTCCCCGTTCATGTCCCCACCAATGTTTTATTGCCATGCCAGTTATGTGCACATCGTGAGCCGACTCACATGTATTGCCAAAGAAGAATGTGAGGAGAAACTCATCTGCCGAGATGGTCCTACACCCATGATACGCCTGGATTACTTCGATGCAATCATTGGTTCCCGCTCCTCCATGGGTACTCTATGGCTTTACTGCTTTGTGCTGCACTTCCTTGAGGAGTTGATCTTTAGCCATGGCCAGACGACTGTGGCTATTGAGGTGGCAGAGATAGCCTGGGCGGTAGTTGTTCGTCAGATCAACTTGGCCCCCATCCTTCTTGCCGAAACCTATGTTGGCTTGGACAGAGCGTTGAGGCGCTCCCGCCACTTCTATGGATGTGGCGCCCTAGTGCAGGTAAGCAGATCATTGGCAATATCTAATAATATTTTGCTATGCTTTCATTAACCATGGCTCCATTTTTGGCAGGTTTGGTTTGCTGCCCAAATGGGAATGAAGATTCTGCACCCTCGGCCTTCTGCTTTTGAAGTCTATAGTCGCACCCATCATTCAAGGTCACTTGCGGGGGTACATGAGCTGTGCGACAAACTACAGAATCTTGATGCAAATTCTGTGACATGGTGCATTCTATCCTCTGCATCGCGGACTTTTACTGCCTTTTTTAATGCCACGGACATGTGACTCGTGGTTCTCCCTGGATTTTCTAGTGGTGTGGAGTGTCACCCCGTCCGGTTCCTTCGCCAGTTTGGCTTCTGCCAAGACTCCATTGAGCAAAGCCCCTGCCTTGACAGATATACAAAGCATGTTGCACGCTCAAATGCATCTACTTCAGAGCTGGCCCGACGAATGAGTGCTGGCATCAAGTCTTCTAGTCTTGCCATCATTAAAGGCTCTGGCTGCACAGTGGGATATGAAGCTGAGATAAGGGAGACATGGCCCTTGAGCGAGATTTCGCCTAGTGGCACCAATTCCATGGAGGCAAGCAGTTCAATGAGGCCCCGAACTAATTAGCAAAATTTGTATGACAGGCCATAATGTGAATTGTTGGCTCCGATGGTACTTTGCTTTGTTTCTGCTATATCTACTTTTTGGATCAATTTAATTGGCGTGTCCCTAATTCCAAATCCCTCTTTTTTTAAAGAAGTGACTATCATGCCCCTGGCCGAAATATGAACAAAATGCCTTGCAAATGAATACAAATATGGCTGACTAGAATGCACCCTAGACTACACGGCTCATAAGGCAGCTGACATGCCCCTGGCCGGAAAGCGAAAAAGATGCTTTACAAAATAAATACAAATCTGCTTAACTAGAATGCGCCCTAGCCAAATGCTTGCATGACTCATAAGGCAGTTGACATGCCCTGGTCGAAATGCGAAAAAATGCTTTACAAAATAAATAATGTTGTGCAAATGCAAAGAAATGGCTAATTGATACATTGGTGCCCTTAGCGCCAAGGAAGCCTGTTTTGCCTGCGATAGAAGGTGACACTGCCCTCGACTCATGTGGCACTAAACTAGGCACTTAGGTTTATTTGTGGCTCTCCTTCAGATTCATGGGCTTCATGCCAAATTCTTAGGGTCCCATACCTACTCTTTAAGGGTTCATTTTTCTTTTCTCCCTCATAGGCATGCTAACTGACCCTACTCCTGCTTGGAGGTAATAAACACTTATGCTGAGGGGGTGGCTGCTACTTTCCTTGTGCTAAAGGGGTGGCTGCTACTTTCCTTGTGCTAAAGGGGTGGCTAGTCCCTTTGATCATATAGGCTTAGTAAGTGCATGCTTCGACTCCTCTCCAAGTTAAATGGTAGGAGTAAGGTTGTTCACATGCCTCTCTCAGTGGAGCTCAACTTCTGTCTGCTACTTCTGTCTCCTTATTTCTTTTGTGCTCCAAGGTCTTGTGTATTTTTCTTTATTGCTCACACTCTCTCTAGACCTAGCATTTTTACTCCCTCTCGAGATATAGATCCCGTGGGAATTTGTGCATTTATCCCATTTCTCTGAAATCTCTCTCTCACACCCTAAGCTTCTAGGGTAGTAGCACATGAGGAGGACTTGACACATCTTACGCAGGCAGGCTCCCAATTTTCCTCATTGGGCAATGATGATGCTATACAAAAGGAAAAGGGTGCAAAAGATTATTTATGTTATGCAATAAAAAATGCGTGACTCATGGAGCATGGCATTAGGGCCAACTAAGAGTCATTGATAGTACTTCTTTAAGTAGGAGGCATTGACGGGCTCTGATTGCTCTGTATGGTCCATGCCTTCAAGGAGGACTGCATCCCCTGATAGGGCCTCCTTAACCACAAAAGGTCCACGCTAGTTGGGTCTAAAATTTCCCCGTGTATCTGGAAATGAATGGCATGCAGGACCAAGTCCCCTTGTTCAAAGCCTCTAGGACGGACTTTCTTCTGTGTTGCTAACTGTACAACATTTTGTTTGCTGGCGGCTGATCTGCTGTAGACTGGTGGGGTCGCCATCTGTCCCACTTGCTTCATGGTTTTGATCCTCACCCTCAAGATGAGGCCTATATTGCCAATACCAACTAGACTCGCCTCTCGGCTGATAGGACATTAACTCCAATGGTCTAGTGTCCCTCTCATCTGTTTCCTGCAGGACCATAATTGAATCCTGGTCCCGGGGTGGTACTAGTGTGTCTGTTGGTGGTGCCGCAACAACTTCTTTGCCCTTCCTTCTGTAGTCATGCTCTGCAATATCTTCTGCAAGCATGTCTAGCTGCTCCTGAAATAACAGGTCCAGATCCCTGATATCATCATCTGAGTCTGTCTCTTGGACCGGAATCTGAGCTGCTGACTGCTCTGTCTGTTTACCGCTCTGCATGATACGCTGCCATGTACTCGACTGCTCTAGCTGGCTGCTGTCTCGACATGAACCCTCTAGGCAGACCCAGGCTGGTGGTGCTGACACTACATGGGAACTGTGGTTTGGATCCATGATGCCTGCGCTAACAAAAGTTGGATAAATCTCGTGGAATAATCATCTTAGGAGACTTACCCTGGTGCTAAGATCTCTTCCTTTCACTGCATCATTCGTAACCCAAACCGTCTTTCTCAACCCATTCTTCGGCTTCAATCGGCTCGACAATTCCCTCACCATAAAGCCCAAGAGGTGATCCTTTCTCATATCCCTATTTGCGACAAAGGTTGTCGATCATCAAGTGGGGGTTGCCAGAAGTGGCCAAATGGTCGGCAAGCTCTGAGGGCGGAATGAAATTAACCGATTCAAACCGATTAACCCAAAAGAGGACATCGGTAGGTTTGGGGTTAAAATGAACGGTCTACGGGGTTAAAGCTGAGACAGACTCAACCTTCTCCATGTCTTCTGCCTGGACAACAACGACGTTGTCATCCCAACAAAATTTAATCATGCGATGGATGGTTGAAGGAATGATTTGATGCTTGTGAAGCCAAGGGCGTCCAAGTAGGAGATTAAAAGAAGGTTCGATATCGACGATGTAGAACTTCACGTCGAAGCGAGCAGGGACAATGGTCAGGGGAATGATAAGAATCCCAAGCGCATCATGATGTGTATTATCAAAAGCTGTCATCCCTTTCACAGCTGGTGTAATGTCCTCGGACTTGAATCCGATTGCACTTGTCGTGCGCAAGGGGCAAACATTAAGGCCTGCTCCATTGTCCACCAATGTGAGGGGGATGAGAAAACTTTGATATTGCGCAGTGATGAACAAGGGAGAGTTGTGATTGTTGCCAGAGGGAGTAACTCTTGGCTGGAGAAGGAGATAACCTGAGGTGCCGCGATCAATCCTACCATGTTCTCAAGGGTAGCAGGCTCTATAGATTGGGACACATGAGCTGCCTGGAAGATCCTAAGGAAGGCTTCTCTATGCTCGGCCGACGTATGGATTAGGTTCGAAATGGAAATGTCGGCTCTAACCTTCTTAAGCTGGGCGGTGATGTCAGCTGAAGGTTGGCTGCTAGTGGTAGGAATGGGCAATGCTACTCTAGGCATAGGTGGCTGAGGAGAATGTGCCTTGGGTTGGGCAGGGGTTACTGCTATAGGTGCTGAGGGCCTAGATGGCTAGACCTACAACTGGTTAGGGACTCGGGTTAAGGGGTTAGGCCTGGTTGCTGGGGGTTTGTATACTCTACCCGACCGTGTCACCTCTGCACACATTCCTGTGGCATAACTGTAGGGAACACGATGCATGTCGTGGGTCAGAGTAACAACAACTGGGGGACGGGCTGCTAACTGTACAGGTGATACAGAAGGGAGAGGGCAAGTAGGGGTATCTACCTGGAGGTGTTGGTAGTAATGGTGAGGGTACTGGTGGATCCGAGGGCGTGCTGGCTGTCTTGGTATGGATTGGGACCAGGCTGCTAAATTGACTGGAGCTGGAGGTTGGGGATATGCTACATGTGGCACCTCAGGGTTCTCCAACTCAACAGCAAGACGGATCACAGAAATAGATTCCTCGGCATTATCAAGGAAAGAATGATACAAATGGGAAGGAGAAGGAGAAGATACATCATGAATTAATGCAGCTAGGCAGATAGGGGAAGAAACTGACCTAGAAGGAGTAGAAGATAAAGAAGTAGAAGAAACAAAATTAACTCCCGAGGAACCTGGCACTCCCGGAGGCAGATGCTATGGTAAAGGCTGACTAACTATGCTGGGATGTGCTGGCTGTGCTTGCCGTGCTGGGTGTACTAATGGGGGATGTGCTGGGGCGGCTGCCTGGGTATTAATTGTAATGACCTTCTTGTCAATCAAATCCTGGACAGCGTCCCTGAGTGTAAAACAATTGTCCGTCGTGTGGCCAGCCACCCGATGGAAATTGCAGAACGCATTGGCATTGTACCAGGCTGGCAGCGGATTAGGCGGAGGGCGTACCTCCAGCAACCTCAGCAAGGATGCGACCTTGGATAATACCATGCTCAACAGCTCCACTAAAGGGATATAGTGGCGTCGGTCACGGCATTGTCGCTTCGGCTGTGGATGTGCCAACGGTGGGCGCGTCCTAGCTGGTGGGTTGGGATATACAGGTGTGGCAGTGGGGGTAATATGTGATGCATGCTGTGCTCTAGGTGTAGGCGTGGGTGCATAAACTAATTGATGCTGAGGGGGTGGGTGGACATCTACTGGAGCAGCATGGGATCTAATGTATGAGACGGTATTCTTGGAGGAATCCCGCCTCCTAGGTGGATTGGTGTTAGGGTTGTTGCTGCTGCTAGGGCCACTATGTGAGGAAGTGGCCTGATTAGCAAATGCTGAGATTGCTGGAAAACTGCCGCCGTGCAGTGAACTCTCAACACGGGCGCCCGCTTGGAGCAGTGTAGAGAAAGTGGTGACAGACTGAATGCTAAGTAGAGCTCCGATAGCTGGCTGTGCTCCCCGGATCAATATCTCAATAGACTCCTCGTCAGAGGGTCTCCTTGACTTGTGAAGCCAAAGAGCGCCAACGTCCAAGATACTCCCCAAATGCTTCTTGGGGTCTCTGCCTAAGAGCGACTAGGTCCTCCTGCTTGGGGACTAAGTCGAGGTTAAAGGAGTATTGCTCCAGGAATGCCTGTGTAAGGTCATCCCAGGTCCTGATGGTGGCCATGTTGAGGGAAGTGAACCACTTCAACGCGGGCCCTATGACACTCTTCTGGAACAGGCGGATTAACAACCTTTCATCAACCTGAAGCTGAGCAAGGTCTCCGCAATAGGCTTTGAGGTGGGCAATTGGGCTGCCCCTACCATTGTATTTCTCAAATTCCGGAATATGAAAATTCAGGGGGAGAGTCGCCTTTGGGAAATAACAGAGGTCCCGGAATTGGTAGGACTGGCGATCCCCACCTTGCACTTGCCGGAGAGTGCGTTCCAGGTCGTTTACTCTCGCAAGGAGAGCATCTGGAGCTACTGCAGTTGTCGACTGTGCAGTAGAGGCGGGTGCCACGTACACTGTATGGGTCGCCCCTAAGGGCTCCTCCGGATCCACCATTCCACCGTCTGGTGTTACGGCAGGATGGCCAGTTTACCCGTGCATGGGTGCAGTGTGCTGTGGGATGAAGGATGAGGCCTGTGTGTGATAAATGGGTGAAGGAAAAACAAGAGGTGGTGCAACTAGTGGTGTAGAATGTGGGAGCAAGAGTTGTTGGACCGGGATGGTATCAACACTCACAGATGCTAATTCTCCCGCCGGCCTAGGGGGCTGGCCACCAGATAGGAGGGATGCATGTTGAGGTCGGTGCTGTGCTGGTGTAACAGAGGGTAATGCCGACACCCCTATTGCTGGAGAGACAAGGGATGGCGACGACTGTGGTGGGAGTGCAGTAGGTGCAAACTGTGGTGCTAAGGCCGGTTGCGCAGGCAACTCGGGAGTTGGGAAAGAAAAAGCTGAGAAGGGCTGGAGCGCCAGTGCCAATCCCTATAGTTCCTGGGCGAGGGCCGACATCTGTTGTAGCTACGTGGTCACGGGATCGTCACTGGTGGATCCGACGGAAGGAGGCAAGACAGGGGAAGAAACAAAAGGCTGAGATCCCAGTTGTCCAAAGTAGGGGGTAGCTACTACTGAAACAACCGCAATAGGAGGAGGGCTAGTAAACACATAACCCCAAGGAGAGACAGGCTCAACTGCTGTGGCCCCGACAGCAGGAGAAGACCAAGCAAGTGGTCCCAAAGGCGGGTTTGCCATGGGAACACGAAAATGAGGTGGTGGAGGTCCTCCAGAGGCTAAGGCAAAAGTGGAGGCAGTAGAGATGATAGGAACAGACACATAGGAAGAGTGTCCTGAGGCGGGGACCTCCTCCTGGACAGCAGGGGAAAGGGACTCGCCAGCATGCTGGGCCATCGCGGATCGCGAGCGAGTGAGGATTGGATTGCGGCTAGGACGAACCCTAGGACGAGCTATCGTCGAAAGTGACGAATAACTCGGGAGATGCGATCGACGATAAGGTCGCAAATAGAGCTTATGAAAGGAAAGATCTCGAGCTCAGGCTAAGGAAACTCGGAAAATCCTATGCACAAGATCAAACAAATCAGCAAGATGCAATGATTATGGTGGTATGCAATGTGAATGCATGCTTCTAGTATGCACTCTCTCACCAACTAGGGATGTCCTATTAAGCTGTCTACTCTTGGTTCACACACTAGGGTGAATAGGTCTCCGACTCGAGTTTAGAAATAGTAAGGTCCCCATTCTAAATCCTAGCCAAAGCATGGGCAGTGAACGAGTGGTGCTTTCGGAGCCTTGACCTCTGCCAAAGCAGTAGGCTGTGCCGCTTTACTCACACCGACACGACCCTGGTTAAGGGGGAAAAAGCCCGATTTTTCATTCTACGCCAAAGCCATTAGGATGAACCACCGAAACATGTCCTTCGCAGACTGTATAGGTAATCTTAGAGAGGAGAGGATGCATGCCCTATATGATGTATGCAAAGTATGCTTTAAAATTTTTTACGTGCAAGCTTACCAAACCATGGGGGAGATTTGCAATTTGTCTCTAGTTTGCCTTAGGATTGATAATTTTGGTTGTTATGTTTTCATTAACTAAAAGGGGATGCAAGCACATCTCTAGTCTCCTAGGCATGGCATATACAGGAAGGGAAATAAACATGCAAGTAGATATGGATAAACAAATGAAAACATGTGCTGCAATGTGTGCAAAATTGGTAACATAGCAAATGTGTGAAAGGAAAAAACAACATTAGCAAAGTGCATGCATGCAAAACGACACCACATAAAAAAAAAAAACAAAGCATAGCATAAAAAAGGCAAGTATGAAAACTGAAGCAAAACAGAAATCAAAATGAAAGCCGGGACCTGGTTATCCCTAGCGGAGTCGCCAGTGCCTGTAACCATGCTGTCGAGGATGGCGAAAAACAACATGTGTATGCGCCAAAGTCAGCAAAGCCACGGCAAAAATGAATAAAATGCAAATGCAGGAGTCGCCACATTGTCTATTCAAATGGAAGACGAGGAAAACCATATAACATGAAAGTCATGCAAAACAATAAAAGAAAAGGTCTTCGTAAACCAGAAATGCGGGTAAGGATCCCAGTTACGTACGAGGAAGGTGTTAGGCACCCTCGTACGCCCGATAAATCGGTCTTTCTATTGATTTCTCTTTTGCTTAGGAAAGTCGGCTTTGCAGCCTTTACTATATGCCCAAGGGCGATATGCCATGCCATGCTTGTGTGTGTGTGGTGTCTAAAATATGGGTGCATGATGTGTAGGGGTGTGTCCTAATGCTCAGAAATATCGCTCGTATGCTGGGTCAAGTGTTGATGCAATAATATTGCACAATAAGATCAAAGATCTAATATCTTGAGCGATTTATCATCCTT
>JAMKQA010012430.1:0-15356 GCA_024699735.1 Posidonia australis
GTGTTTTCTTCCCTTTTTTGCACTTGACATGCCTAGGAGAGTAGAGACATGTTTGTTTCCCCCTTCTGGTTAAAATAAAACACACAAACTCAGAGAACAATTAATAAGGCAAAACTAGAGACCAAATTAAACTCTCCCCCATGGTTAGTAAAATGCAAGCAAAAGACATTAAATCATATTGCATGATTGAGCATATAGGGCATGCATTCTTCTCTCATAAGTCCACTTACAGTCCGTGAAGGGCAATTCTGGTAATCCGTTCTATAGCTTTGGCGTAGGACGTGTTGCTAGTTTGTCCCCCCTTGTCCAGGGTCGTGTCGGTGTTAGTAGAGGGTACAGTTCCATGTTACTGCAGGAGACGAGGCCACCAACGCACCACTTGTTCACTACCTACGCTTTGGCCAGGATTTAGAGCAAGGACCTTTACTTTCTAGCCTGAGTCAGACACCTATTTACCCGTGTGTGATCCCGAAGTAGATGACCTTCTAGGAAACACTTAGTTGGTGAGAGAGAGCATGTTAGTTACATCCATGTGCATGAATGCCATTCACGCCACCATAACAAACTGCATTTTGTTGCTGGTTTTAACCCTAGCCAGTTTTCTCTTTTCCAGGTAGTGGAGTGTGAGTTCCTTAGCCACTGCTCGAGCATTCTTGCCTTGGTTTTCCTGATTGCGACACCTCATTGCCGATCATCTATTCCTGTGTTATCCGTCACTTTGACGATAGCTCATCCTAGGATTCATCCCCTTGTTTGCCACCGTAGCCTGGTTCTCACCCATCCCTGGTCAGCTATGGCCCAACGTACTAGTGAGTCTCTTCCTACCACTGTTGTTCCCGAGGGCACCACCTTTGTGGTCCCTCCTACTCTTGCTGTGTCTCCAGCAATTCCTTCTGCCCCTTCGTGCACCACGGAGGTTTTGTCCCCCATCCTGTAGGGCACCCACTAACCCCGACCAGTCTGGAGCCAGGCACTGAGTCCATCTCAGTGACCCCAGCTCGGGTTCTAGATGTACCACTGATAGCCCCACTTTCTTAGGGTTCCTTCTCTCTTGGCACTCTGCCTACTGTGGCAACACCCCTTGCAGATTCCTTGCCTCCAGGGCAACCTATTTCTGTCCCATCTGTGACTTCTGAACCTCTGACTGTGCCATCCCTTGCTATCCCCAAGGGGTCCCCTGTCGCACAGGCAGAATATCTACTGGCTCTCGCTTAGAAGATCGAGAGCATGGCCTTTGTCATTCAGTCCACTGCAAACCCTAATATTCCTGAGGCTCCTCGGTAGCCTGCTCTAGTGTTCCAGGCATCGGCACCACCACCTCAGCCGTCACCCCAACTCCTCACTGCACCCACATTAGGTGTGACACCATAGGCTCAGACACACCACATCCCTGCACAGCATTCAACTCCAGCATCTGGTGGTCAACCCCTCGGGTTGGCTGGAGTACAACATCCTCAGAACTTGCAGCCTAGTGCCATACCGCCGCAACAACTGTTACTCCCACACTCAGCACCCACTGCCACACAATTTTCTATTCAGACTCCTTCTGCACACCATCAGGTCCAGGCACCTTCATCTCCATAATCACACCCAGCACTCTTGCACGGATATGCTGACCATCATGCCGCAGCACCAGGTGGCATGATGGTGGATCCGGAGGAGCACTTAGGTGCGACCCACACAGCATATACGGCCCTTCCCACTGCTGCATCATCCTCATCGGCAGCAGCTCCAGATACCCTCCACGCCATGGTAGATGACCTGGATAGAGCACTTCGACAAGTGTAGGGAGGCGATCGCCAACCCTACGGATTCTAGGACCTCTGTTATTTCCCAGAGGCGACACTCCCACTGCAATTCCAAATCCCGGATTTCGAGAAATATAACGGTAAGGGTTGCCCTTTTTCACATCTTCGGGCACATTGTGGAGATCTCGCTTAGCTTCAGGCTGACGAGAAGCTGCTAATCCGCCTCTTCCAAAAGAGTTTCACCGGTCCGGCCCTCATGTGGTTCACGTCGCTTGACATGGGCTCGATCAAGACTTGGAATGACCTCTCGCAGGCGTTCATGGACCAGTATGCCTTTAACCTCGACTTGGTCCCAAAGAGGGAGGACCTTGTCGCCATAAAACAGAAGCCCAATGAGCCGTTCGAGGAGTATGTCGGCCGATCACGTGCCCTTGCATCACAAGTAAAGGATAGGCCCTCCGATGAGGAGTCTATCGAAATCATTATCCGAGGAGCGCAGCCTGATGTTGGGGCTCTGTTGAGCATTCAACCTGTCACCACCTTCCCATCTCTGATTCGGGCAGGCGCGTGCGTAGAGAGCTCCCTCCGCAGTGGTAGCTTCCCTGCGCTCGCCGCTTTTCCCAAACAAGCCTCATCTTCGGATCACCAGGCGAGCAGCAGCACTCGCAACGGTGCTGGCACCAGTTACCCTAAGAGGCGGGATCCTCCTAAGCCTGCCATCGCATACGTAGGGTCAACCGCCCCGCCCGTCAATGTGGTGAACCAACCAGACCTAAGTCAGTTAGTTTATGCACCTACATCTAGTGCACCGCACACACTACAGATCACTACCACCACCCAGCCGGTGTATCCTGCGGCAACAATCCGGTAAGGACCTTGCCTAGAGTAGAGAAGGCCTTTGTGTACTGCCCGACAATACACACCACTTGTTGAGCCGATGAGTGTCATCCTCCCTAAGGTGGTGTCACTCCTGAAGCTCCCGGAGATCCGCTCCCCATCAAATCCTTTTCCGAGGTGGTATAACACAAGCCTCCACTGCAATTTCCATCATTGCATGGGTCATTCGACAGATAATTGCATGGCCCTACACAGTGTCATTCAGGACTTGATTGACTGCAAGGTCATCATCATCGACACTCAGGAGGCACACACTGCACATGCACCACCACCTGTATAGGCACAAGCACCACTGCCTCATACCAACATTGTCAACCAGCCTATGGCTTTGTATGACAACTCAGCAGGCGCTGGGACCTCAAGAATACATTTTTTCTCCATCTCTGGGTCTATGACATCTACAGTAGACCCCTCTGATGTGATTCATAACGTAGATGAGCCTTTCCCTATCCATCTCTATCGTTTAAGTCATGCCGGTTCCGAATCAGCCGTCCACATGATACGGTTGATTGCTAGGGCGGAGCGTTCCGTCGCACCGCCAACCGCACACTCTAGGTCACCCATTTGCCTATTAGCTCGACCCATGCCTAGTCATCTTGTCTAGTCTACACTTTAGTCTCCTGTTCAATACCCGGTCCAGCCTCTAGTCTAGCCTCTTTAACGGCATTCTATCCAACTCCCTGTCCAACCAGACCATCTTTCTGTCAGTTCTTTGTCGGCACTGCTCGAGCTGGTGGCACGTGCCCCTCTTGTCATCCACCTGACGAGGCATACTCACTGTGTACCTTATGATTATGCCATAGAAATGTGTGCATGAAGTCACCAGGTCAGGGAGGGTGTATAGGCCACCAGCCTTAGCAGCCCAGCTTGCCCGTCCAGTGTCTTCCCATTCGCAGCCAACTACTCAACCTTCAAGGACGGTCCTAGTTTCAGTCCCTACTTCCTTGACCAGGCAGGAGCAGCCCTCTGCCGACATCACATCTCAACTGAAGATGGTCAAGGCTGACATCTCTATTTGGGATCTCATCCATACTTCTGCAGAACATCGAGAGGCCTTCCTTAGGGTCTTTCAGGCTGCTCACGTCTCCCCTACCATAGAACCATCTGCTCTTGAGAATATGGTGGGCATGATTGCAGAGCCACATGTCATTTCCTTTTCAAGTGAGGAGTTGCCTCCGGTAGGAGTCAATCATAACAGGCCCCTGTTCATTACGACGTAATATTATAGCTTACGAATTTCCCTCACTTTGATTGATAATGGCGCAAGCCTTAATGTGTGCCCTTTGCGCACAGCAAATAAAATCGGATTCAAAGCTGAGGATATCATACCAAATACGATGGGAATGACGACCTTTGATGACACACATCACGACGTGCTGGGGATGCTAGTTATTCCTCTCACCATAGGGCCTATAGTCTTCGACGTCGAATTTTACATTGCGGATCTGGAGCCCTCTTTCAATCTTCTACTTGGGCGCCCTTGGTTGCACAAGCATCAGGTGATCCCCTCGACCCTCCACCGCATGGTTAAGTTCCGTTGGGGTGATGACGTAGTCGTCATCGTGGCGAAAGATCTTGACAAAGAAAAGGTCGAGTCAGTCTCCACTGTCTCCCTCCAGACCGTGCACTTCGATCCTAAACTGTCTGGTGTCGTGTTCTGGGTCAACCGTTTCGAGGCCATCAATTACATTCCAGCTCTCGAGCGTGTCAGTTACCTGATCGTTCGTGGCAATCCCCTCTGGATGATCGAAAACGTATGTCGTAAATGGGGATACAAGAAAGGAACACTGCTCGGGCGACACGACCAAGGAATCTCCAAACCCATCCAGGCGGAAGAGAGGCGAGAGTTTGAAGGCCTGGGATACGAGTGGCAGCCGCACCACGATAGATATTCACACACCCGAAGGTACAAAAAGATTTATATTCCGTTTGACCTCACCAACTTTGTTAGTGCAGGGATACTAGATCCCAATCAGAGCCAAGCCACCATAAAAAGGAGCTGACTTTGGATGACGCAGTCACAGTGTCAGCCAACGGTAAGCGCCCTGACGATATCAGCCATTCCCCAAGCAGCAAGCCCCACAGTGGTAGTCCTGCAAGCAAGGACATCGATAGACCCATCAGTGCAGTTTGTCAGTCCAGGACACTGTTCGCAGCAGTCTCAGATTCAATTAGCAGAGGCCGTAGTCCATAGGAGGCAGTGGCAGAGCAGAGTATTGTTAGAGATTCTGAGTGCATCCTCGCAGAAGATGAGACAGTCAGTAAGGGAGTGCAGGCGAGTGAGCAAGTCAGTGACCTGGAGCTTCTGTTCCGAGAGCAGTTGTCAGTGTTGGTTGAGGATACAGCAGAGCATCAGAGGCTGAAGAAAGAAAAGTCGAGGGCCTCAAGATCTGAGCTAGTAGGCCCCCACCAACAGTTGGACCACTCACCCATCATGGTCCTGTCTGATTCACAATTTGAGCCCACTAGACCATTAGAGTTAATCTCTTTGGAGCCGGGAGGCGGGTCTAGGTGGTATTTGCAGAAGAAGCCTCATCTTAAGCAGGGTGAGGGTCAAAAAAAAAACACCCTGAGTTAAGCTCAGGGGGAAGGCCAGGCGACATCACTCCTATCAGTTAGCACCAGGACAGCCGCCAACCAGTTGCACCCTTTGTACATACTATAGAAAACCCAAAAAGATAAAAAAAATCCAGAAAACCCAAAAAAATAAAAAAAACCCAAAAAAAAAAAATAGAAAACCCAAAAAACCAAAAAATAGTATCAAAGGTCAAGGAAACGAAGCAGCTTGGCCAATCAGCAGAGTCCATTATCAAAGAACCAGAGGTCACACAGTGCAAATACAAGAACACCAAAGTCAGTGTGATCATCATGAAGAATCATCAGGGACAGAAATCAGAACACATCCTCTCCTTTGGCATCACTGACCCAACCTTCAAGGAGGAAATCATATCAGAGCTCATCGCCAATGAGGAGGAGGATGATGACATAGATGAAGACGGAGAGACACCCGAATTCCAGCCCTACGACAATGATCCGGATGGCCCAAACATGCATGTCGAGGAGGAAACTGAACAGGTGAACATCGACACAACAGAAAATGTCAAGGAGGTGCTCATCAGTGCTAAGCTATCTCCACAGGCCAGGGCAGATTTCATAACATTTCTGAAGGAATACACAGATGTCTTTGCCTAGAGTTATGACAACATGGTCGGCCTAGACATCAAAGTGGTGGAACACAAACTACCCTTGAAGCCAAACGAGAGACTCGTCAAGTAGAAACTCAGAAGATGGCGGCCTCAATGGATTCTGAAACTCAAAGAAGAAATCATGAAGCAGCACACGGTCAACTTCCTCAAGGTGGTGCTGTATCCAGAGTGGTTAGCTAATGTTGTCCTAGTGCCCAAAAAAAATGGGAAAGTCCGCATGTGCATCGACTACAGAGACCTCAACAAGGCGAGCCCCAAAGACGATTTCCCACTTCCTCACATAGATGTCTTGGTGGACAACACTGCTGGACATAAAATGCTATCATTCATGGATGGGTTCTCAGGGTACAACCAGATCAAAATGGCAGAGGAAGATATGGAGAAGACATCCTTTATCACTCCTTGGGGAGTTTTCTGCTATCGTGTGATGCTATTTGGGCTCAAGAATGCAGGGGCAACTTATCAAAGAGCAATGACGACACTTTTCCATGATCTCATGCATCAGGAAATAGAGGTCTATGTAGATGATATGATTGCCAAATCCAAAGAGCCTGAGGAGCACCTGGTCTGCTTGAGAAAGCTGTTTGATCGCCTCAGGAAGTACAAGCTCCATCTTAACCCCAACAAATGCATATTTGGGGTGTCTTCTGGCAAACTTCTGGGATATATCGTTAGTCAAAGGGGAATCGAGGTCGACCTTAGTAAAGCAAGAGCCATCATTGATATGCCTCCCCTTGCATCAGAAAAGGAAGTCAGGAGCTTATTAGGCTGATTACAGTATATCAGCCGGTTTATTACACAACTTACTCCCATTTGTGAGCCCATCTTCAAGCTACTAAGAAAGAATGCGCAGATCCAATGGAATGAAGAGTGTCAAGCTGCATTCGATAAAATCAAGCAGCTCCTTACAAAGCCTCCTGTCCTGGTTCCAACCACACCAGGGTGACCTCTACTACTATATCTCTCCACCACCCAACACTCCATGGGTGCAGTCCTTGGGCAGCACGATGAAACAAGATGTAGGGAGAGAGCCATTTACAACATAAGCAAGAAGTTCAACGATTGTGAAGCCAGATACAGTCCCATTGAGAAGATCTGTTTATCCCTTGTCTAGGCCACTTAACGCCTCAGGCACTACATGATGGCATATCTAGTCCTCCTCCTATGCTGGCATGATCCCATGAAGTACTTGTTCTAAAAGCCAGCATTAGTGGGGCGGTGCGTGAAATGTAGGTGATGCTATCTTAGTATGACATTACATTTGTCACACAAAAATCAATGAAGGGACAGGCAGTAGCAGACCACCTAGCTGACCTACCATTGTCAGAGTATGAGCCTTTACAGACACGGTTCTCGGATGAAGATATTCGGTTCGCCATGGGAGAAGCAGATTCTGATGAGCCGAAGATAAGTCCTGGTGGCACCTATACTTCGATGGAGCTGTCAACAAGAGGGGTAGAGGAATCGGCGTGGTACTGTCAACACCACAAGGACAGATGACCCCCTACTCTAGAAAGCTCAATTTCGAGTTCACCAATAACGAAACCGAGTACGAGGCATGCATCATGGGACTGCAAATTGCATTAGAGCATGGCACACGGAAGTTACTGGTGCACATAAGTTACAGGTGCACGGAGATGCCATGTTAGTCATATCCCAAATCAGTGGTGAATGGAAAACCAAGGATCCAAAGCTCGTGCCATATCATGAATATCTCTTACAGCTCGTCAAGAGGTTCGAGGAAGTACACTTCTCCTTCATGAGTAGAGCCAAAAACTCCTATGCAGATGCATTAGCAACTCTTGCCTCCTGGCTCTCAATCCCTGAAGAGCACACGGTCGATGTATCAATCACTCGAGCAGAGCAACCCGTCCATTGCATGAGCATAGAAGAAGCGGACCCGTCGGCAGAGCTCCCTTGGTATCACGACATCAAGACCTTTCTAGAATCAGGCAATCTCCCCACCGGCACATCACCAGCAAATAAGAAGACCTTGGCACGTCTAGCGTCAAAATATGTGTTGGGCGGGGGACATCTATACAGAAGGTCATATAATTAGATACTTTTGCGGTGTGTCGACAAAAAAGAGGTTGACACCTTGATGCTTCAGGTCCACGCCGGGACATGTGGCCCCCACATGAATGGAATACTGCTAGCCAAGAAGATCATGCTGCAAGGCTACTTTTGGTCAACCATGGAGGCAGATTGCTGTCACTTCATACGTAAATGCCATAACCGTCAGATTCATGGGAACTTCATACATGCTCTCCCTCAGCAACTACACAGCATGTCCTCGCCATGGCCTTTCTCTACTTGGGGAATAGACGTCATCGGTGCCATCCATCTGGCCTCATCCAATGGTCACTGCTATATCCTGGTGGCCATATATTACTTTACTAAATGGCTAGAAGCAGGCTCTTACAAGTCCGTCACAGCTGTGGCCATAGAAAAGTTCATCAAGAACAATATCATAGCTCGGTACGGGGTGCCACACTCCATTATCTCAGACAATGGCAAAAACTTCGTGGCCTAGAGATTGGAGAACTATCTGCAAAGCCTCAAGATCAAACATCACAGATCTTCCCCGTACCGCCCACAGATGAACGGTGCCGTGGAGTCAGCCAATAAGAACTTAATCAAGATCCTAAAGAAGAGCGTCGAGACACATAAGGACTGGCACGAAAAACTCCCATATGCGCTATGGGCCTATAGAACTTCGGTCCAAACTTCTACAGGGGCGACACCTTACTCATTGGTGTATGGCATGGAGGCGGTCCTGCTAGTCGAGGTGGAGATCCCATCACTCAGAATCTTGAGGGAGGCTGAGCTAGAAAAAGCCAAATGGGTTGAGGACCGATACATCTAGTTGAATCTGAACGACGAGTGTAGACTACAGGCTATGTACAATGCTTGCTGTTACCAAGCGAGAATGGCTAGGTCATATCAAAAAAAGGTCCGACCTAGGAACTTCGCACCTGGTGATCTAGTTCTACGGGCCATACATCTCCCAGACGGTCGAGGTAAATTCTAACCTAACTGGCATGGTCTTTACATTATCAAACATGTCTACTCAGGAGGCTCAGCAATCCTTGAAGATATGGACAATGTCGAGCTAGCTGAGCTGGTCAACACATGCTATCATAAGAAGTACTACCAATGAGCGGAAGGCACGTATCCTTGCCTTGCAAAGTATCCTTTTGTGCATCATACATCATCCACCACTCCATCATGCATGCATATCTCAAAATAATCAATGATCCAAGTGCATCAAAGCCATAGCATTTGCCTTTTTTCAAGCATCCATAACTGCATCCATCCATGCATAAAGCATCAGCATCACATCCCGATGACGAGAATCGGAATAGCTAGCCTGCTTGAGAAAGGTGGACACCTCTTTAGTTGTCACTACCTAGACGTTTTAGCGAGTGAGGGAGCCACCATCCCAACGTGGTTAGGCGGAATGTCCAAACTCCCATAGGGACTTACACCTCCAGAGGGAGATAAAATGTTAGGAGCGAGCATGAGTGTGAGCCAAATAGAAAAATAAAGAATATAAACAAGGGCATAAAAGAAATAAGAAGACAGAAGTCGAAGACAGAAGCTAGCCCTAACAAAGAGAGGTAAGTAGGCCAACACTATCCCCACCACTTACCTTGGGGAGGAGTCGAAGTGAACATTCCAAAGATCCAAGCAGCCCAAGGGACTAGCCACCCCTCGCATAAGTTCCCAGCAGTTCGTATGTCCATTACCCCTAAGCGAGGGTTAAAGCGAGCCTACAAGCCTAAGAGGGAGAAAAGAAATATGTCAAAAGCCAAAAAAGTAGGTCTAAGTCCCCAAGAGTTTGGCACGAAGCCTAACCTACTGAGTAGTCCACCTTGGAGAGCCACCAACAGTCTAGAAGTCCGGGTAGTGTCTTGTGAATCGAGGTCTTCTTCTCTTCTCATAGCAGTCATGATTAGCGTTCCAAATTTATTTTGAGGGATGACACAACATAACACCATCGTGCTTGCACGTATCATCACTTATCCACTTTGCAAGGTCCCACTAGGTCCTAAACTAGGGGCATGTCAGTTGTTCTCTAGTTGAAGACCTAGCAGAGGATATCGTACACCAGGGGCATGTCAGCTGCCTTTGTGGTGATAGCCTTCCCCGTCAACAAGGGGCATGTCAGCTATCCTGTTGGTTGACCCTTCTTGGGACAGTATCTTCATCCAGAACATGTTGTCTACTCCATAGCTCAAGTGCGGAAATGAGGACAACAATAGCCGTGAGCCTCTGAGATCAGAGCGAAGTCAGAATATCCGTACTCCTCTAATCAGCAAGAGAGAGCACAGTCAATAGTCCAATGCCAAAGTCAGACTACCAAGAAGTCAACCGATGACACAACAGTGAACCTGGAAAGATGTCAGAAATATCCAACAAGACTGCCTTCTTCGAGGAGGAAACGATGCCCTCGTGACACCCTTCTAGCCAAACTCCATGCATCAGTGCAGAACCAAGCAGCAGTTTATCCAGATCAGTCATCAAGTGAACAGACAGAGCGGTCACACAGCGAAACAAGCGAGCTATAGACAAGAATATTCCTGGCTAGCAGGCAAGTTGTACATAACCATTTATCCTTTCCTCGTGTCTCCTTTAAGTCTGGAGGAGATCCGAGTCGTTGGTTCCTTGTATCCTAGGACCAACCATTTATCCCTTTTCTCGTGTCTCCTTTAAGTCTGGAGGAGATCCGATTCGTTGGTTCCTTGTATCCTAGGACCAACCAATTATCCCTTTCCTCGTGTCTCCTTCAAGTCTGGAGGAGATCCAAGTCGTTGGTTCCTTGTATCCTAGGACCAACCATTTATCCTTTCCTCATGTTTCCTTTATGTTTGGAGGAGATCCGAGTCGTTGGTTCCTTGTATCCTAGGACCAACCGTTTATCCCTTTCCTCACGTCTCCTTTATGTCCAGAGGAGATCCGAATCGTTGGCTCCTTATATCCTAGGACCAACCATCCATCCCTTCTCGAGACTCCCCTAATTTGGAGGAGATCTGAGTCGGTGGCTCCTTGTATCCTAGGACTAACCATTTATCCCTTTCCTCATGTCTTCTTTAAGTCTGGAGGAGATCCGAGTCGTTGGTTCCTTGTATCCTAGGACCAACCATTTATCCCTTTCTTCGTGTCTCCTTTAAGTCCGGTGGAGATCTGAGTCATTGGTTCCTTGTATCCTAGGACCAACCATGCATTCCTTCTCGAAACTCCCCTAATTAGGAGGAGACCCGAGTCGTTGGTTCCTTGTATCCTAGGACCAACCATCCATCCTTTCTCGAGACTCCCCTGATCTGGAGGAGATCCGAGTCGTTGGTTCCTTGTATCCTAGGACCAACCATTTATCCCGTTCCTCGTGTCTCCTTTAAGTCTGGAGGAGATCCGAGTCGTTGGTTCCTTGTATCCTAGGACCATCCATTTATCCCTTTCCTCGTGTCTTCTTTTAGTCTGGAGGAGATCCGAGTCGTTGGTTCCTTATATCATAGGACCAACCATTTATCCCTTTCCTCGTGTCTCCTTTAAGTCCAGAGGAGATCCGAGTCCTTGGTTCCTTTTATCCTAGGACCAACCATTTATCCCTTTCCTCGTGTCTCCTTTAAGTCCAGAGGAGATCCGAATCGTTGATTCCTTATATCCTAGGGCCAACCATCCATCCTTTCTTGAGACTCCCTTAATCCAGAGGAGATCCGAGTCGTTGGTTCCTTGTATCCTAGGATCAACCATCCATCCTTTCTCGAGACTCCCCTGATCTGGAGGAGATCCGAGTCGTTGGTTCCTTGCATCCTAGGACCAACCATCCATCCTTTCTTGAGACTCCCATGATCCGAAGGAGATTCGAGTCGTTGGTTCCTTGTATCCTAGGACCAACCATCCATCCTTTCCTTGTGACTCCTCTAAGTTCGGAGGAGATCCGAGCCACTGACTCCTTATATCCTAGGATTAGCATCCATCTTCCTTTGATTCCTCTAAGTCTAGAGGAGGTTTGAGCTGTTGGCTTCTTGTATCCAAGGACCGACTCTTTCCCTATTGGGCTGATAACCCTTACTATCTGGTGGTGAGTCCGTCAACTCATCACAGGGCTGATGACCCTAACTATTTGGCGACGAGTCTGTCAACCCGTCATTAGGCAGATAACCTTGTGCACTTAGGCAGTGAAATGTTAGTTGTATCTATCGCTCTCCTTTGCACAGTTTCAGAGTAGTTACTGATATATGGCTCGGCATTCGGCAACAATTTATGTTTTTCCATCTGCATTGGACTGTATGAAATATTGTGAGCCTGGAACAAAATGATTTTATCATTCTGAATGTTTTTTTAATAATGTTCTGCAGACTTGAATCATGAAAGGCCGCAACTCCCTCATCATTATGGGTTTCCCTACGATGGTCGTGCCAGGGAGATGCTCAGAAGTCCTCCAGGCATGGATTGGGAGGTTGACAAGTGATGATCGTGACAGGCTGCGAACCTGGGGAATCTCCACGAAATTCTTAGACATTGCAAATGTGGAGGTCTCCCGTTACTTCCTGTGCGCAATAGCCTGGTTCTGGAAGCCTGCAACTCACACATTCCGTTTCGAAAAGATTGAGCTGACCCCCACTTTGGAAGAGGTCTGTCGGGTGTGCTCTCTGCCAAAGTTCCTGGGGGCCACGGTGTTTATGCGGTGAGATGGATATTCTTCTGTGCTAAGTGAGCTAACTGGTTTGTCGACCGACGAGTGCAGTCGTCAACTAATTTGTACTGATGGGCAATCTCCTATGCTGCAACTCATTTACTTTGACAAGATGGTCGAGAGGCGTGCTTCCTTAGGCGATGAGCTATGGTTGAGGGGCTTCGTCGTTCACTTTTTGGGCGAACTAGTGTTTAGCCATGGCCGAACTGTAGTGAGCATCGAGTTTGCAGAAATTGCTCTAGCGGTGGTAACCCACCAGATAGACTTGGCCCCTATTATCTTGGTTGAGACTTATCGAGCTCTCGACCGATCAGTGTGGCGATGCCGACATTTCTACGGTTGTGGAGCCTTTTTATAGGTGTGGTTGGCAGCTCATCTAGAGGTAGAAGTCTTGCGCCCTCAATGGTCAGCCTTCGAGTTTTATTGCCAAAGTGGTCATGCTCGCAGTCTCACATCAGTCCGTGGAGAATATGAATGACTAGAAGGATTAACAGATGACAAGGTGACCTGGCGCATCATTCCTTCTGCGACTCACAACTTCGAAGCATTTTTCAATGATGCCGACATGAAGCTTATCATCTTTCCAGGGTTGACCAACAGTGTCGAATATCACCCAATTAGGGTAATGCGGCAGTTCGGCTACTGGCAATACTCCTTTGCTCAAGGGCTGATGCCAGCTCGGCTCCAGGAGTATCCCCTGAGCTCTTACGCAGCAACAAAGGAACTGTCATGCTTGCTTACTGGCTCCATCTGATCGAGCAACCTTACAGTCACAGAAGGCAAGGGTTGTCTAACTGACTACGAAGCCGAAGTAGAGGAAACCTGGTCGATCTGCGGAGTTGTTCCAAGTCCTATATTGTTTCCAAAAGTAAGAGGCTCCAAGAGGCCTAGGGATGACCCAGACGTTTGACACTTGTTTTAAGCTGCTTGTTCATTACAGACTGGAAAATAAGTGTAATCACATCATTTGACTGCAATAATTAATTCTTTGGGACACATTTGCTAGCTTGTTTGAATGATTGCGATTGATCAGGAATTGCCATTGCTGTAACGTGTGCCCCATTGTCCACCCAGTTAATAGTCAGGGACATCATTTTGTTGCCCTAACCTGAACAAACGAAGCCATCCTAGGTTTCAGTGCTAGGTGAGGCAGAATCTTATCTGTCCAGTTGGGACTTGTTCAAAGCAAACAAGTGTCATTTCTATCCTTTCTTAGACTAGGCGAGGTCTAGAAGATCTCATCCTAGGTTCGCCTCAGATGGATGAATCTTGATGCCCCCATCAACAGGCTGATAGCCCTAACTATCCGGCAATGAGTCCGTCAACTCATCATCGGGCTGATAGCCCTAACTATCCGGCAATGAGTCCGTCAACTCATCAACGAGCCAATAGCCCTAACTATCTGGCAATGAGTTCGTCAACTCATTATCGGGCTGATAACCTGAGCTATCCAGTTGGTAGGTCCGTCAACTTACCATGCCTTGTCCTTTAGCTTGCAAGTTTGATAGTCTTATCTAATTTTCCTTCTCTTGGGTTGATATCCCGAACTATCCAGTTGACAACCGTCATATTGCCAGGAGTGGGCTGATACCCCCAGACTATCCTGTTGACACCCGTCATCAGTCTATCCCTCGGTTGGCAAGTCCGGCATCTTGCCATGCATCCTCTCGGGTTGAAAGGTCCGCCATTCGCCAGGTTTGCCCCGGTCAATAAGTCTGAAAAACTTGCCGAGGCACACCTCGGCAAGAGTCGGGAAATCCCTCACGCTCCTCTTCGAGAGTTGAGCTACCCACTCGTTTTCAGCATCACCCTCATGCATCACCCAGCATTAGAGTCATCCTTTGCATTAGCATCATGCTTGGGCCACGAGTCATGACTTTTCGGTGCATCCACCAAATAAGTGGCTCACGACCCCACAACAAATACCACTCTCCCGCGGACTCAAGTGGGGTGTCTTGTCAACCCTGAGCATCGGTCTCGATTCCCTCGACCTCGCTCAGGGAGGGGCATCTGTAGACACCCCAATTTTGAGATCACTTGGCAGTAGGCTCTTTCGGATGATGCTCTAGTTGCGACCACCAAAACCCTAGCCTACACAAGCCCACACTAGCCCTCTCTGACCCAATGAAACTTGAAACCAAACAAATGAAATTAAATCCACTTAAAATCCATTTAAAAACCCTAATTATCAAATAAAACCCTAATTAAGTCAAAATCCATTTAAAACCCACTTAAAATCAAATAAAAACCCTAATTAATCAAATAAAACTCTAATTAATCAAAATCCATTTAAAACCCACTTAAAATCAAATAAAAACCCTAATTAAGTAAAATCCACTTAAAATCCAATAAAAACCCTAATTAATCAAATAAAACCCTAATTAAGTCAAAATCTATTTAAAACCCACTTAAAATAAAATAAAAACCCTAAACTGATTAAAACCCAAATTAAACCTTAATCACAAATATAATTAAAATCATAAAACATAAATAAAAAGCCTAAATTAAAATTTGAAACCCTAATTTAAAAACTTAAGGCCAAAACCCTAAAAAATCCACTTAAAATCCATTTAAAAACCCTAATTAAACCCTAAATTACAAAATTAGAAATTAAATTAAAATCACAAAACCCCAAATTAAAAACCTAAAAAGCAAAACCCTAAATGCATAAAAATTCCAAAACAAAAAAACCCAAAAAAACTAAAACCTAATTTAAAACCAATTAATTAAACCTTAATCATGAATTTAACATAAATAAAAGCCCAAAACTAAACCCACAAAATCCAATTGAAAATCTAAAATTAA
>JAMKQA010012431.1:0-10354 GCA_024699735.1 Posidonia australis
ATTAAATTAATGGAAACTAAATATAATAATTATTGGAGTGAGCCTCCAATGTGGGCATGTTTAGCTTTAATTATGGATCCTAGACATAGATTAGTTAATTGTATGATACTTATAGATGATATTTTTAGTAACATGAATAAAAATGAGTAAATAGATTCATTTAATGATAAAATGAAGACAACTTTATATAATTTATTTGAAGAATATGTTAGAAATTATGGTGAAACATCTAATTGTCAAGCATTTAGTTTTTTAGGATCACAAACAAATAGTAGTAGTGGTAGTTCTTTATGGAGTAGATTAAATAAAAAGAAGGAAAAATATATAAAATCAAGTGCAAATAATGAATTAGATAATTATTTAGAATCCCAATTGCTTTTAGTGATTTAGAAATAGATAACTTAAATATATTAAAGTGGTGATCTACTACAGCTATTAGATTTCCTATAATAGCAAAAATGGCAAAAGATTTACTAACGATTCCGGCGTCAACTGTGTCATCGGAATCTGCATTTTCTACAGGAAAAAGAGTATTAAATGATAAAAGATGTAGATTATCAGAGAAGTTTGTAGAAGCCTCCGTCTGCTTAAAAGATTGGTACGATACGGTTGACCGTCTTCAGGGATTAAGTTTGAAGTCTGAATCACAAGAAAACGATGATGCGACATCAACTTCAACAGGCAGAATAGACTCTACAAATGAATAATTATTGATGTAAAATTTTAAAATAAAAAATGTAAAAAAAATAATGTAAATATCTTTTGTATTTTTTTATGTAAAAAAATGATGTATTTCAAAGATTTTTTTATTAATAAAAAAAAATTAAAATTAATTTTAAGTCCAATGGACTGATCCAACTCGACCCGGCCCACAGACGAGTCATGGGCCGTGCTGGGCCCATGATTTCCAAAAGGAGGCTCGACCCGACCCGACCCAGACCAGCCTGCTGGCCGACTCGACCCGATCCAGATCCAGACAGGCCTCTTGTTTCGTGGGCCGGGTCGACCCCGCCTTGCCCGTTTCCCACCTCTAATTGGGGGGCTGGAGACAAGAAAATGGGGAGAGATTCCTGGATTCTTATTGTGGGATCGTATTGATGGTGTCCAGCTTGGAAAACTGGTCAAAGAAATGCAGCGGCATGATATGCTTCAGATGGGGAAGGAAGATCGACGGAGAAAGGAAGTAGACCACTGCAAATTTAGTATAAAGATTGATGGAGAAAGGTAAGTAGGCCACTGCTAGTTAATGTGAAGATTGATGGCTTGACTATACAATCCCACCATCATCATCTCGCTTTGAGGAATGAGTTTGGTGGATAAAGACCAAGTGGATTCATTAATATATTAATTGAACTCTCGTTACCTTATTCAACTAATGTCTTAATTCTCATCAGTAACAATCTCTTTGAGGACTCTGGTGTCTCTATTGGCCTCAGAGAGAAGATTCCCTTGTCTTCATCATGCCTTTTCGGAGGAGAGAGCCTTGAGTCATCAAAACCTCCCTAAATCCTAGCTCAGCCTGGCCCAGTCATCTACTATTAATTTATTACCCACCAATGTATATTGAATATACTAAAGCATAGCATGTGCAACCCGATCCTTTGGTTGATTTTTCCAGGAAGTCCACCAACTATATTGAATATGCAATAATCCATGTTTGCAGTGATTGGTAGATGCTGAAAGCCACTTTTCCTGATGAAACCAACTAACATGGTGTAGTTGGCTAGGAGGAGTGAAACTTCCACTTCTCTCTCAGGTTCGAATCTCACGGACCACAAGGAGAAAATATATGCATACCGATATCAAAAAAAAAAAAAAAAACTTTTCCCTGATGAAAGAGGAGAAAACAGATATACCATTTCTGCTGCTACGGCAAATTGGCATTTACAATTTAGAAAAAAAGGTAGATACCAATTTCAGATGTCGATGGTCGTCGAAACAAAGGTTCGATTCCGGACAACAGAAAATTGGGGACCACAAAAAAAGAAAGAAAGAAGAGAAAACAAGCCTGGAAAAATTAAAATGGGGTGAGATTCCTGAATTCTTATTGTGGTGGTGTTCCATTCGGAAAATTGGTCACAGAAATGTGGCATCGTGACTTGGCTACGGTTAAGGATGCACACGGTTCAATTAGAATTAGTTAATAGCTCAATTGAATCGAACTATTAATTTTTGATGGTTCAATAAAATATAGATCGGTTTAATGATTTAATTTTGTTCTCAAATTTTGAAACCACTCTTAGTGATTTGGTTCTTGACTTTATATATAGTGTATAAATGTCAACATTAGATGACTTTATATCTCCACCTTTTATTTTATTTTTCTAGGTTATATAAAAGTAAAGTCTAAAAATCCTAAGTTCCTATTGTCAAACATCTTGGTGAATTCCATCTAAATTATTTCATAAGTCTTTAACTTTGTAGACTTTTATGCTTTACTTGTCAGTTTAATATAAAAATAAATTCTATTAAGTTTGAAAATATATTGTATTTAATTTTAACAAATTATATTTTAGAACATGAAGTAAATAAAATGGTACAGTTTGATACTTTTATTTTCCCAATCAAATAAAAAAATGGTGGGTAAAAAAAATCACATTTTTTCCCTTCATATATATCTATTTTATTTTACAAGCAAAGCTCAAACATTTTCAATCCTAGATGTTTGAATTTTTATATAGCTCCATCAACACTGGAAAATTTAGCAGTATCACTTCGTGACGTGTTTTAGTTTAATAAATAAAGATATAGTTAAGAGGCAAACTTCACTTATAAAGAAATTATTAAGACTAATAATACAAAAATTAGTATAATTAACTTGTAGATTGAACATAAAGATAAGTGCAGTTAACTTGTAGATGAGACAAGATAGAAATTTCTTGATCTCATAATTTGACAACATATAGATACTACATGGTTTCATTAATTATCAAAAACTTATAATGATAAATCATGTTTTTATGAATATTTAGGTTGAAAATTGAGAACCGAACCGATCGACTTTCGGATGGTTCGATTTTAAATATACACACGATTTAATTTGATTCTAATATAGTCAAACCAATGAATATAGTTAAATTCATGATTCTTGTAAGAATCAAATTAAACTAAACCATATACATCTCTACTAATAACATGCTATGCATTGGATGGAGAAAGAAGATTGATAGGGAAAGGAAGTAGACCATTGCTAATTTGTGGGTCTTACTCGTCATAACGTGGTTTTTCCTTTTTTTTTTGAAATTGATAGATATATATTCAAACTTAAGAGGAAAGTGTGAGTTCTTATTCGCTACAACGTGTTGCTAGATAATAAATACTAAGAATCAAAACAAAAGAGATCGTTACATAGAAAATAGGATAGAAAAGCCTTCTAATATACAACTTGAGTATACAATTCTTGTCAACTTAGACGGAGACAAGGCTTCCACCGTATCCAAACAAAAAATAGAGAGTAAACAATCCTATCCAAAATATAAAAATCCACGCAAAGAATAGGAATAGAGTTTTAA
The DNA here is from genome assembly GCA_024699735.1 of Posidonia australis. NCBI lineage: Eukaryota > Viridiplantae > Streptophyta > Magnoliopsida > Alismatales > Posidoniaceae > Posidonia > Posidonia australis. The sequence continues at coordinate 3,513 of JAMKQA010012431.1, forward strand.
AAGTCAAAAAAAAGGAGGATCACAAAAGCCAGACAAATAACAAAAAAAAAAAAGGAGGATCACAAGAAATCAAATCTCGAGGTCAATAATTATATTACCATTTCAGAAAAGAAAAAAAAAAGAAAAAAAGAAGAGTACAAACTCTCCAAAAAAAAAAAAAGAAACCCACAAAAACGAAAACCACTGAAGTCAAAGAAGTAACAACCACTGGATATAGCTCAGATGAGTGATCAAGATAATGATGGAAGGTGGAGATTAAAAGTGGGCACAGGACATATACTGAGATAAGACAAGAACATGGAGAACCTAAGATTTGTGCAGGATATAGGATCCAATGCACATCTAGGATTTTAGGTATGATAAAAAATAAGCGACAGCAACCACGTTACCAGCACGAAATAAAATAGGGAAGTGAATTCTGACTCTGGGAGCAAGTAGATTTTGGAATCAGGTGTTGTGGAGATGGGTGGATTCTGATTTTAAAACACCATCCATTTTGTTGGCCGAACTAGACACATGAAACAAGACCGAAGACTCAAGGTCAGGTATAGAAAAAACATGCTAGCATAGGTGGATTTTGATTTTAAAACACCATCCATATTGTTGGCTGAAGTAGGCACATGAAACAGGCCTGAAGATTCAAAGCTGTTTAAAAATGTACAAACATAGCGCCAGCGCATCAAGTAGGGAGTAGGTTCAGTTTTAAATTACTCATCAATGATGATGACAGATTTAGACTTCAGAGTTTTATGCAAACACAAATAGAAGGGAACATGGCATTGTGCTGCAGTTGAGGGAGCAATGACCCGTTTCCCCCGGACAGGAATAAAATTGCAGTATGTGTCAAGGAATACGATTTTTTTCTTAAACAAGGATTTCCAACAGAAAGAAGAACTGCTGAAAAGAGATTCTAGATAATGGAGAGAACACAGGGAGGTTACACCGTTACAGGAAGAACATAACCCTGACTTTTCTTGTATTATTTTCAAGAGAAATAAGCAAAATTTGTAGCTAAGAGATAAATTTGAATAATAATACTAGATAGACTGACAATTACATGGCATCCTAAAAACTGAAATAATTGCATGCACGTTATCTATATTTGTAGGAATAAAAGAAGAACAAGATTCTATATCCACATTGAAGATTCTATATTATTCAGAAATGTGTTTGTTTACGGATTTATGAAATAATTTCAATGGAGGTGGTGACTTAAATACACAAACATGTTGAAGACTGACTTATTAGTGGCAGTTTTAAATAGGTAGAACATTGAAACCCACAAAGTCAAACTGTCTGTGAGCAAGGATTCATATCACAAGCATGGATTCTAGTAAACACAGCACCAGAGCTCAACACAATGAAACAACCATATTTATATTCTAAAAAATAGACAGCTATCAATAGATAGTGGCACAAATATTGGGAACTGTGACAATTGTACTGTTTGCAATTTTAAGACACTCGTGGTATGACAAACCTTGTTTTAGAAGTAATACACCAAGTACAAAGGAAACAAAATTTCACCCTGCCAGCAGAAACCAACAAACTGCTGATTCTATGAAGATTTGATATTGAGGAGATCCAGCCCTTCTTCATATACTTCGAAGTCATCTGGGTTCCACCTGCAGACTAAGGTGGAGCCAAAATGTAGCCATCTTTATCCCCCGCAGTTGCTGAAACAAATTCGAATTAGTATATGGAGAAATTTTCTAATTTAGTTCAAGGGCAATGCCAGAAGGGTAACATGGACCAAAATCAAATTCAGTGAGGACAGTTAGCATGTCAATGACCAACCACTAATGATATCCATATGAAAAAAACAAATGGACAATGGATGTTACTTGGGAGTTGAAATGGATAAGAGATCTTAAATGAGAGAAACCATGTGCCAGCACATAAAAAGCATTTAAGATAAGTATTTTCAATGTAATTGGCCACAGCTGAGAATCTTAAAACTTAGTCCTCAATGCTTAGGGCTGATGATGAATGATGTAGCTGACCTCTTTGAGAGCTTCACTCTTAGGGCTGATGATGAATGATTTAGCTTAGCTCTTTGAAAGCTTTACTAAGTTGGCTGGTGATGCTCACCATACAGTAACCTACTAATCTATGATAAACAACGACATTGAAGGACAACTTTCCATCTCTTTACTATTGCACAACTGAAAGTAATTTCTCATTGGGTTTCTAATGCATTCTGTTTGAAAATCATTTTTGTACCATCACTTCAAAATCAGAAGACTATATAAAAGAAAAAGGTGTCCTGAACAAGAAATCCTGACTTCCTTCCATGGAACAAGAATTTACAAAATGCGCATAAAAACGTAGCAAGAAGTCTACCACTGGGTCTTTTCTGCATAATCGAAGTCTCAGCACAATTTATATTTCTGTGCTTATTTTCATAAATACATGATGCAAATTTTTGTACCAATAGTCAGTAGGTTAAAATAAAACAAAGTATCTCATCACAGATAAGAATAAGACCGGGTGGACTATGAAAGAAAGGGGTAGTTCAGCCAGGCCCCCTAAGCCCAAAAAATTAATCTAAATAACCAGCAGTACTCGAGCCTATCTCCGCCCAATAACAGGCTACACTGAATATATAAGCCCAGGTGTTCAAAATTTAAGTCCTATGCCATGGACATCATTCGCGAGAACCATTCCCCTGCATCACTTTGCCCCTCTGCTGCAAGTTGTTATATACTTAGACAAAAGACCTTTGGACATTGTTATATACTTAGAAAAAAGACCTTTGGACATTGTAGTGAAAATAATTTGGATTGAAGGTACATCGTGGATATTGCATGGTGTAAAAAAGGAGGATTGAATAGATGAAGATGAAAGTGCAGAATGGAGAATGCAGAGAACTATAAGGCACAGAAAGATAATAGCCCTTAAGCTGACTTTCACTTTAAGTTTTGAAACAAATAAATGCTGAATATTTAAAATTTTAACAATAAAATTACTCTCTAACTTGGAAAGCCTATATTACAACAACCTCTATCAAAAACTATATATTATTACTTAATGTCTTGCAAGAAAAGGGACATCCTGACTGGTCCAATTTTGTTTAGCCACTGTAAAACTGAGATTTTTAAAACTGCAATTTAGCCCTTCTTCTAAAGTTACCCAGCTGAAATAAATAGTATTTTTGTGAATCATGTAATTTGTAGACATTATTAGATAGAAAATGGCTGTTTATCATTTCTATTACAAAAAAAAAAAAAACAACAAAAAGCAAAACTACTGATTGTTCTGTTGTTGCACCCACAAGTATCTCAAATACGATATGAGCAGCTGTACCACATATAACATATTTTGTCTGTTAAGGATTATCAAATGTAGATACGGGCATACCAGTATATGAGCTGATTCAGGAGACAAAGGTTTTCCGTCTTCACACACAATGAAGTTGGAAACTAATTCTATCACACCTGTGGTGAAGGAGAATAAAATTTGGTTAGTGAAAAATACAAGGCAAGCATAAAATCTAATTAAAAAGATCTAAACCTTTATAAAGACAAACAGGCATCCCCTGTTCTAAAGGTTGTTCCTTTAACTGCATCTTAAACAAGCATATCAATGAAAACATTCAAAAGGAATAATCAGCAAAGACTGCAAAGCATATCTAGGATAGTGAGTGATTTATGACAAGCTTGTTATGGTAGTTACTGTAATATAACCTACAACTCAAGACAGATTTTCCAAAATGCAATTCACAAATCATTGGAAAAGAAAGAATATTTAAGTTTATAGTAAATAAAAGATGGAAGATACTGATTTAAAGCCACTATCACTTGAAATTATTTTGTTGTTATATGCCACAACTCTTAACAAAAACAACAAAATGCATTGCCAACATATATGAACAGAAGGTTTAGAATGATCATCTAAACACTACCATAAGTATAAATACAACAAGCAATCCTTCTGAAAACATGTGTAGTGTATAAACCTTCTCACTAGCAACACTCCCCATCCTTGCAAACATGTGTTCTTCGTACTCCTTGAAAAACCTGCCAAAATGTAATGTCAGAAATATAAATCAAGGTGAGTTCAAAAGTCTAGATTTTCAATGATGAATGAACTGTGAAGGTATGTCTTTAAGTGTGATGTAAAAGATGACTCACTAAAATGATGAATTTATATTACAGGAGAAATGACATCAACTAAGCTTACACCACCAACCTGTAGACTCCTTCCTTGGATAACTTGGTGAAAACTAGACTAGTATCCCCTCACAGAAACTGAAGGTAATGTTAACCAATTCATAAAAGCCAGTGATATGATGAACTCTTTAAAAAGTAAGGTTCCCAGAAGCATGGGAAATATGATTGACCTTAGAAAGTTTATGGATTCCAGGCCTTGCTTCATCAGCCATAGTTCAACCCTGCGAGATTTGCATGACTTTGTTTGAACCATGGATAAATCTAACAAAAAAAAGAAGGAAGAATTAAAGGATGATCTGTGATACATATAGAAATTTATAAAGAAAAATCCAATGATAATAATCATGAATGTAATACAGATCTGGATATTTGGCATCCAAATTTTCCTAAATATAGATATTTGTTTTATACATCCAGTCAGATATGAATACGAATATAGATAATGATTTATAAGATTTTTGGAATACGAATACGAATTCCTATGCTATCATAATTTCCGAATACGAATACGAATATTTGGATTTTTAATTTTTTATAAATCTATAAAAAGTTGTATTTGCTGTAATTTGAATACATGACATTTCTCCTCAAACAAAGACCTTGACCACTGCATCAATGATATATGCACGACCAAAATATACATCTAAAATATTTATTATGTTATTATTAACTTATTATATAAAATATTTATTACTGTCCAATATTTGCCAATGTCTAGTCATGCCAGTTGAGTTGGTTGCTGCTTCATCATCAGCATGTTCTGCCTTAAAGACTTCTATGAATTAATTCATAGAAGCAATAGCATGAAGAACAACTGTATTGATCATATTACTTTAGAAGTTGAACATCCAATTATGATGCATGAATACAGCTGATTCTTGCAATCACAATTAAATCATATTGATATTTTTTTTAGAAACCTAATGTAGTCTATGTAACTCTTTTCCTACCTATGTTGTTATTTTCCATGGTTTTCTTCTATTTTGACAGGCATCGAAGTTTTTTTAGCAAAAAGCCACTGATGATATCTTGAATATATCAATTTCCTGAATTACATGCATAAGTAGTTTTCAGCTTACGAGGTGTTTAATCTTGTATCTATCAATTTCCTGAATTACATGATTGTTTTTCTCACTTTGATATCAACTTGTCACGTCTCAAGCCCAAGTCTTGTTAAATTATCTTATTGTAATGTGATATTTAAGTCACATTCTTTTTCAAATGTCATCATGTTTTTCTTTCAATCTAGACATATAGACATCTTATCATTCCTTTCTTTAGGAGAGAGAAATGTCTTGTCATCGTGATTGGATGTATACACGAGTCGTGGATGGAGAAGTGTGTATGAGTTTTTTGAATGGGGTTCAAGAGTTTGTGGAATTTGCATATAATCAAGGCTCAGATATTGTGGAAAGTTATGGAATGATTATATGTCCTTGTAAAAAATGTGCACTATTAAAAAAACAATCGAGAAGGGATGTCGAAATACATTTATGTAAGAAAGGATTTGTGGAAAACTACAAGTGTTGGTTTAAACATGGGGAGGCCTTTCAAAGATATGGGAAAGTTGCTCCTGTTAGTACGGATCCCATTGTGGACATGGTGATGGACGTGGTAGGTCTCGATTTTGATGTGTTTGTAGATGAAGAGCCACATGGTGAATCTCAAGTGTTTTATGAGTTGTTAAGAAAGGCGAAGGAGCCATTAAGGCCAGGTTGCAAGAATTATACAAAGTTATCGGTAGTGACTGATTTGTTGGCATTGACGATGGACTACAACATGACAAATAGTTGTTTTGATGCTATGATAGGTAAAATCAAGAAAATATTGCGAGAGAATCATGAATTGCCGAAGAACTACTACGAGACGAAGAAGATGATGAGAAAGATGGGGTTGGCAGAGGTGAAGATTGATGTTTTGTGACATTTGGGCCTGATTATCCATTTTTATTATAAACCATGTAATTATTTGCAATATTGTGTATAATGGTTTATTAATGGGTAATCTGTTGTTTCTTGGTTGTGTGAGGTTGTGGTTGGCTTTCTGTGCATCTGCCTGTGATTTGGGACCAATGTGGAGTCCGGTTTGAGTATGCACAATTGCCTCGATTTGCGTACTGTTCTTTCCTCTTTTCTTTTCTTCCTCTTTCTCCTTCTTTTTCTCTCACGAGCCACGCCCTTCCACCCATTCTTCGTCTTCTTCTTTCTCTTCTTCCACCCATGCCACCAGCGACAGAGGCCCGTGCCTCCCCATCTCATCCGACGGGATGGGTGATCGGTGCCAAGCGAACGGTGGCGGAAATAAGAGAGGGAGGTAGGAGTGGGTAGAGGGAGAGTGCGGCAAGAAAGGAAAGGAAGAGAATAAAGGGAGCAGAGGCGCGCGAGCTGGGAGGAGGTGGTGAGCCGCCCGTGTGTTCCGCCGATAGAGGAGGCTTCGCCGGGGCGCGGGGAGGTTCGTCGGAGTGTAGGGAAGGTCGCCGGGGGCTGTGCCAGGTACGCGACCCCATCCCTTTCCTCTGTCTGTTGTTTTGTTAACAGTTGGATTAATTGCATGAAAATTGTGATAAATGCATGGAAAATTGTAGAAAAATAGTAGGAATGATGGAAATGAGTTCAATGATGTGTTTGTGTAAGGATCATGCTAGATTGTGTGAATTTTGGGAGTTTTGAG
>JAMKQA010012432.1:0-16029 GCA_024699735.1 Posidonia australis
CTGGGCCGACGAATCTCTCTCTTCTTCTCTCCTCTCGCTTTCTGTGGGGTCTGATCTAAAATCAGAGCCTAGGAATTCCGAGAAGCGAACACGCCAACTGAGAGGCTGTCGGTGACGATCAGCAGGAGGACAACTGAACACATCAACCAAGAAGCAGTCTGAGATGGTTGAGAATTTCGAAGAAGCGGAGACGCCAACCAAGAGACCGTCGGTGACGGTCCAAAGGGAGGACAACCTAACACATCATCCAAGAAGCAGTCAGTGATGGTTCAGAAATTCGAAGAAGCGGACACTCCAACCGAGAGACTGTCGGTGATGGTCCAGAGGAAGGACAACAAAACACATCATCCGAGAAGTAGGTGGTGATGGTTTGGAAAATCAAGAAGCGGACACGCCTACCAAGAGGCTGTCAGTCGGTGATGGTTTCGAAATCCGTGAAGCGGACACGCCAACCGTGTGGCTTTCGGTGACGATCCTGAGGGAGGCCAACCAAACTCGTCAACCAAGAAGCAGTCGGTGATGGTTCAGAAATCCATGAATCGGACACACTAATCAAGAGGCTGTCGGTGACGGTCTTGAGGGAGGACAACCAAACACATCATCTGTGAAGCAGTCGGTGATGGTTCAGAAATGCCAGAAGCGGACACGCCAACCGAGAGACAGTCGGTGATGGTCCAGAGGGAGGACAACAAAACACATCAACCAAGATGCAGTCGGTGATGGTTTAGAAATTCGAAGAAGCAGACACGCCAACCGAGAGACTGCCAGTGACAGTCCAGAGGGAGGACAACCAAACACATCATCCAAGAAGTAGGCAGTGAAGGTTTGGAAATCCGTGAAGCAGACACACCAACTGAGAGGCCGTTGGTGACGTTCTAGTGGGTGGACAACCAAACACATCATCCAAGAAGCCGTCGGTGTTGTTTGGAAAATTTGAGGAAACGGACATGCCAACCGAGAGACTGATGGTGACGGTCAAGAGGGAGGACAACCAAACACATCATCCGAGAGGTAGGCAGTGATGGTTTAGAAATCCAAGAAGCGGACATGCCTACTGAGAGGCTTTCGGTGAAGGTCCTTACGGAGGACAACCAAACACATCATCCGAGAAGCAGTTGGTGATGTTTCGGAAATCAGAGAAGCGAACATGCCAACCGAGAGGCTGTCGGTGATGGTGCAGAGGGAGGACAACCAGACACATCATCCGAGAAGCCATCGGTGATGGTTCGCAAATCCGAGAACCGAACACACCAACAGAGAGACTATTTGTGACGGTCCAGAAGAAGGACAACCAAACACATCATCCGAGACGCAGGCGATGATGGTTCGGAAATCCGAGAAGCGGACACGCCAACCGAGAGGCTATCGATGATGGTCCAGAGGGAGAACAACCAAATGCATCATCCGAGAAGCTGGCGGTGATGGTTTGAAAATCCGAGAAGCGGACACGCCAACTGAAAGACTACTGGTGACAGCTCAGTGGTCGGACAACCAAACACATCATTCGAGAAGTAGTCGGTGATGTTCGGAAATCTAAGAAGCGGATACGCCAACTGAGAGGTTGTCAGTGACGGTCCTGAGGGAGGACAACCAAGCACATCATCCAAGAAGCAGTCAGTGATGGTTCGAAAATCTGAGAAGCCGACACGCCAATCGAGAGGCTGTCGGTGGCGGCTGAGTGGATGGACAGGCAAACACATCATCCGAGAAGTAGTCAGTGATGGTTCTGAAATTTGAGATATGGACACGCCAACCGAGAGGCTATCGGTGACGGTCCAGAGGTAGGACAACCAAACACATCTGGTGAGAAGTCGTCGGTGATGGTTCGGAAATTCGAGAAGCGGACACGCCAACCGAGAGGCTGTCGGTGACGATCCAGAGGTAGGACAACCAAACACATCATCCGAGAAGCTGGTGGTGAAGGTTCTGAAATCCGAGAAGCGGACACGCCAACCGAGAGGCAGTCGGTGACGTCTCAGTGGAAGGACAACCAAACACATCATCTGAGAAGTAGGCAGTGATGGTTTGGAAATCTAAAAAGCGTACATGCCAACCGAGAGGCTGTCGATGACGGTCTAGTGGGAGGACAACCAAACACATCATCTGAGAAGCAGTCGGTGATGGTTCGGAAATGTGAGAAGTTGACACTCCAACTGAGAGGCTGTCAGTGATGGTCTAGAGGGAGGACAACAAAACACATTGACCATGAAGTAGTCGGTGATGGCTCTTAAATTTGAAGAAGCGAACATGCCAAACGAGAGACGGTTGGTGACAGTCCAAAGGGAGGACAACCAAACACATCATCCGAGAAGTAGGTGGTGAAGGTTCAGAAATTGAAGAAGTGGACACGCCAACCGAGAGGCTGTAGGTGACGGTCCAAAGGGAGGACAACCAAACACATCATTTGAGAAGCAGTTGGTGATGGTTCGGAAATCCGAGAAGTGGACACGCCAACCGAGAGGTTGTCAGGTATGGTCCAGAGGGAGCACAACCAAACACATCATCTGAGAAGTAGTCTGTGATGGTTCGGAAATTCGAAGAAGCGGACGCTCCAAACGAGAGACTGTCGGTGACGGTCCTGAGGGTGGACAACCAAAGGCATCATCCGAGAACTAGGCAGTGGTGGTTCGGAAAACCAAGAAGCTGACATGCCTACCGAGGGGCTATCGGTGATGATCCATAGGGAGGACTACCAAACACATCATCTGAGAAGCAGTCGGTGATGGTTCGGAAATCTGAGAAACGGACATGCCAACCGAGAGGCTGTCGGTGATGGTCCTGAGGGAGGACAACCAGACATATCATCCAAGATTCCATCAGTGAAGGTTTGGAAATCCGACAAGTGGACACACCAACCGAGAGGCTGTTGGTGATGGTTCGGAAATCCGAGCAGCGAACATGCCAACTGAGAGGCCGTCGGTGACGGTCCAGAGGGAGGACAACCAAATACATCATTCGAGAAGCTGGTGGTGATGGTTTGGAAATCCAAGAAGCAGACACGCCAATTGAGAGGCTGTCGGTGGCGGTTGAGAGGATGGACAACCAAACACATCATCCGAGAAGTAGTCAGTGATGGTTCTGAAATCTGAGATGCGGACATGCCAATAGAGAGGCTGTCGATGACGGTCGAGAGGAGGACAACCAAACACATCATCCGAGAAGCAGGCAGTGATGGTTCGGAAATCTAAGAAGCGAACACGCCAACCGAGAGGCTATCGGTGATGGGCTAATGGGTGGACAACCAAACACGACATCCGAGAAGCAGGTGGTGACGGTTTGGAATTCAGTGAAGCGGACACACCAACCGAACGGCTGTCAGTGACGGTCGAGAGGGAGGGCAACCATACACATCATCCAGGAGCAGTTGGTGATGGTATGGAAATCCAAGAAGCGAACACGCCAATCGAGAGGCAGTTGGTGACGGTCCAGTGGGAGGACAACCAAACACATCATCCAAGAAGCCGTCGGTGTTGTTTCGAAAATTAGAAGATGCGGACATGCCAACCGAGAGACTGTCGGTGACGGTCAAGAGGGTGGACAACCAAACACATCTTCCGAGAAGTAGGCAGTGATGGTTCAGAAATCCTAGAAGCGGACACGCCTACCGAGAGGCTTTCGGTGACGGTCCAGAGGGAGGACAACCAAACACATCATTCGAGAAGCAGCCGATGATGGTTCGGAAATCCAAGAAGCGGACATGCCAACCGAGTGGTTGTCGGTGATGGTTCAATGGGAGGACTACCAGACACATCATCCGAGAAGCCGTCGGTGAAGGTTCGGAAATTAGAGAAGCGGACACATCAACCGAGAGGCTGTTGGTGATGGTCCAAAGGGAGGACAACCGAGAAGCAGTCGGTGATGGTTCGGAAATCCGAGAAGTAGACACGCCAACCGAGAGACTGTCTATGACGGTCCAGAAGAAGGACAACCAAACTCATCATCTGAGATGCAGGCGATGATGGTTTGGAAATCCGAGAAGCGGACACGCCAACCGAGATGCTATCGGTGATTGTCCGGAGGGAGGACAAGCAAATGCATCATTCGAGAAGCTGGCGATGACGGTTTGAAAATCTGAGAAGCGGACATGCCAACCGAGTGACTACCGGTGACGGCTCAGTGGTCGGACAACCAAACACATCATCCGAGATGCAATCAGTGATTGTTCGGAAATCTAAGTAGCGGACACGCCAACCGAGTGGTTGTCGGTGACGGTCCAGAGGGAGGACAACCAAACACATTATTCAAGAAGCAGTCAGTGATGGTTCAAAAATCTGAGAAGCGAACACGCCAAACGAGAGGCTGTCGATGACGGTCTAGAGGGAGCACAACCAAACGCATCAGGCGAGAAGTTGTCGGTGATGTTTCGGAAATCCAAGAAGCGGACATGACAACCAAGAGGCTGTCGGTGTGTGTCCAAAGGTAGGACAACCAAACACATCAGGCGAGAAGTTGTCTGTGATGGTTCGAATATCCGAGAAGTGGACACGCCAACCGAGAGGCTGTCAGTGACGGTCCAGAGGTTGGAACACCAAGCACATCATCCGAGAAACTGGCGGTGATGGTTCTGAAATCTGAGAAGCGGACACGCCAACCTAGAGGCTATCGGTGACGGCTCAATGAAGGACAACCAAACACATCATCCGAGAAGCAGGCGGTGATGGTTCGAAAAACAAAATAGCAGATTCGACAACCGAGAGGTTGTTGGTGACGGTCTAGAGAGAGGACAACCAAACACATCATTCAAGGAGTAAGCGGTGATGGTTCAAAAATCTAAGAGGCGTACACGCTAATCGAGAGGCTAATGGTGACGGTCTAGAGTGAGGACAACCAAACACATCATCCGAGAAGCAGTCGGTGATGGTTCTGATGTCCGAGAAGTGGTCACTCCAACCGAGAGGCTGTCGGTGATGGTCCAGAGGGAGAACAACCAAACACATTAACCAAGAAACAGTCGGTGATGGCTCTGAAATTCGAAGAAGCGAACTCGCCAACCATGAGACTGTCGGTGATGGTCCATAGGGAGGACAACCAAACACATCATCCGAGAAGTAGGCGGTGATGGTTCGGAAATCCAAGAAGCGGGCACGCCAACAGAGAGGCTGTTGGTGACGGTCCAGAGGGAGGATAACCAAACACATCATCTGAGAAGCAGTCGGTGATGGTTCGGAAATCCGAGAAGTGGACAGGCCAACCGGGAAGCTGTCAGTGATGGTCTAGAGGGAGGACAAAAAAACACATCTTCTAAGAAGCAATCGGTGATGGTTCGGAAATTCGATGAAGCAGACACTCCAAATGAGCGACTATCGGTGACGATCTAGAGGGAGGACAACCAAACACATCATCCGAGAAGTAGGCGCTGATGGTTCGAAAACCAAGAAGTGCACACGCCTACCGAGAGGCTGTCGGTGATGATCTAGAGGGAGGACTACCAAACACATCATCCGAGAAGCAGTTGGTGAAGGTTCGGAAATCAGAGAAGTGGACATTCCAAACGAGAGGCTGTCAGTGATGGTCCTGAGGGAGGACAACCAGACACATCATCTGAGAAGTCGTCGGTGAAGGTTCGGAAATCCGAGAAGTGGACACACCAACCGAGAGGCTGTTGGTGACGGTCCAGAGGGAGGACAACCAAACACATCATCCAAGAAGCCGGTGATGATGGTTTGGAAATCCAAGAAGCGAACACGCCAACCGAGAGGCTGTTGGTGATGGTCTAGAGGGAGCACAACATAACACATCAGTCAAGAAGTTGTTTGCGATGGTTCGGAAGTCCGAGAAGCGGACATGCCAACCAAGAGGTTGTCGGTGACGGTCCAAAGGTAGGACAACCAAAGACATCATCCGAGAAGCTGGCGATGATGGTTCGGAAATTTGAGAAGCTGACACGCCAGCCGAGAGGCTGTCAGTGATGACTTAGAGGAAGGATAACCAAACACATCATCCGAGAAGCTAGTGGTGATGGTTCGGAAACCAAAATAGTACATACGCTAACTGAGAGGCGGTCGGTGACAGCTCAGTGGAAGGACAACCGAACACATCATCCGAGAAGAAGTCGGTGGTTGTTCAAAAAATGAAACAGCGAATACGCCAACTGAGAGGCTGTCGGTGATGGTCCAGAGGGAGGACAACCAAACACATCATTCGAGAAGCAGGCGGTGATGGTTCGGAAATCTAAGATGCATACACGGCAACCTAGAGGCTGTCGATGATGGTCCAGAGGGAGGACAACCAAACACATCATCCAAGAAGCAGTTGGAAAGGGTTTGGAAATTCGAGAAGCGGACATGCCAACCGAGAGGCTATCGGTGATGGTCAAGAGGGAGGACAACCAAACACATCATCCGAGAAGCCGACGATAATGGTTCAGAAATCCGAGAAGCAGACACGCCAACCAAGAGGCTATCGGTGATGGTCCAGAGGGAGGACAACCAAACGCATCATTCGAGAAGCAAGTGGTGATGGTTTGGAAATCCATGAAGCAGACATGCCAACTGAGAGGCTGTCGGTGAAGGCTTAGAGAAAAAACAACCAAACACATCTTCCAAGAAGCAGGCGGTGATGGTACGGAAATCTGAGAAGCACACACGCCTACCGATAGGCTGTCGGTGACGGTCCAGAGGGAGGGCAACCAAACACATCATCCAAGAAGTAGTCGGTGATGGTTCGGAAATCCGAGAAGCGAACAAGCCAATTGAGAGGCTGTCGGTGACGGTCTAATGGGAGCACAACCAAACACACTTCCAAGAAGTAGTCGGTGATGGTTCGGAAATCCGAGCAGCGGACACGCCAACCAAGAGGCCGTTGGTGACGTTCCAGAGGATGGACAACCAAACACATTATCCGAGAAGCAGTCAGTGATGGTTCAGAAATCTGAGATGCAGACCTGCCTACCGAGAGGCTGTCGGTGACGGTCCAGAGGGAGGACAACCAAACACATCATCCGAGAAGCAGGCGGTGATGGTTTGGAAATCTGAGAAGCGAACACGCCAACCGAGCGGCTATCGGTGATGGTCTATTTGGAGGACAACCAAACACGACATCTGAGAAGTAGGCAGTGATGGTTTAGAAATCTGAGAAGCGGACACGCCAACGGAGAGGCTGTCGGTGACGGTCCAGAGGGAGGGCAACCATGCACATCTCCCAAGAGAAGTCGATGATGGTATGGAAATCCGAGAAGTGAACACGCCAATCGAGAGGCAATCGGTGACGGCTTAGAGGAAGGACAACCAAACATATCATTTGAGAAGCTAGCGGCGATGATTCGGAAACCAAAAAAGCTGACACGCCAATGGAGAGGGAGTCGGTGACGGCTCAGAGGAAGGACAACCAAATACATCATCCAAGAAGCAGGCGGTGATGGTGCGGAAACCAATAAAGTCGATGCATCAACCGAGAGGTTGTCAGTGACGGTCCAGAGGGAGGACAACCAAACACATCATCCGAGAAGTAGGCGGTGATGGTTAGGGAATCCAAAAAGTGGACAAGCCAACAGAGAGGTTGTCGGTGACTGTTTAGACGGAGGACAACCCAACACATCATCCGAGATGTTGTCGGTGATGGTTCGAAAATCCAAGAAGCGGACATGCCAATCAAGAGGTTGTCAGTGACGGTCTAGAGGGAGGACAACCAAACTCATCATCCGAGAAGCTATCGGTGATGGTTCGGAAATACTAGAAGCAGACACGCCAACCGAGAGGCTGTCGGTGACGGTCCAGAGGGAGGACAACAAAACACATCATCCATGAGGTAGTTAGTGATGGTTCAGAAATTCGAAGAAGCAGACACGCCAACCGAGAGACTGTTGGTGACGGTCCAGAGGGAGGTTAACCAAACACATCATCCGAGAAGTAGGCGGTGATGGTTCGGAAATCCATGATGTGGACACGCCAACCGAGAGGCGGTCATTGACGGTCTAGAGGGAGGACAACCAAACACATCATTTGAGAAGCAGTCGGTGGTGGTTCGGAAATCCGAGAAGCGGACACTCCAACTGAGAGGCTGTCGGTGATGGTCCAGAGGGAGGACAACCAATCACATCATCCGGGAAGAAGTCGGTGATGGTTCGGAAACATGAAGAAGTAGACTCACCAACTGAGAGACTGTCGGTGACGATCTAGAGGGAGGACAACCAAAAACATCATCTGAGAAGTAGGCAACGTAGGTTCAAAAAACCAAGAGGCGGACACGCCTACTGAGAGGCTGTTGGTGACGGTCCAGAGGGAGGACAACCAAACACATCATCCGAGAAGTAGTTCGTGTTGGTTTGGAAATCCGAGAAGTGGACACACCAACCGAGAGACTGTCGGTGACGGTCCAGAGCGTGGACAACCAAACACATCATCTGAGAAGCAGTCGGTGATGGTAAGAAAATGCGAGAAGCAGGCATGCCAATCGAGAGGCTATCGGTGATGGTCCAGAGGGAGGACAACCTAACGTTTTACTCAAGAAGCTAGCAGTGATGGTTTGGAAATCCGTGAAGCGGACATGCCAACCGAGAGGATGTCGGTAACGGTCCTAAGGGAGGACAACGAAACAGATCATTCGAGAAGCAGTCGATGATGTTTCAGAAATGAGAGAAGCGGACACGCCAATCGAGAGACTGTCGGTGATGGTCTAGATGGAGGACAACCTAACACTTCATCCGAGAAGCTAGTAGTGATGGTTCGGAAATCCGAGAAGCAGACACGCCAATCGAGAGGTGTCGGTGACTGCTCAGAGGAAGGACAACCAAACACATCATCCAAGAAGCAGGCTGTGATGGTTCAAAAATCTAAGAAGTGGACACGCCCACCTAGAGACTATCGGTGACGGTCCAAAGGGAGGACAACCAAACACATCATCTGAAAAGCAGGCGGTGATGGTTCGGAAATCTAAGTAGCGGACACGTCAAACTAGAGGTTGTCGGTTATGGTCCATGGTGGACTACCAAACACATCAACCGAGAAGCAGGTGGTGTTGGTTCGGAGTCGAGAAAAGCAGACACGCCGATTTAGAGGCCATTGGTGATGGTCCAGAGGGAGGACAACCGAATACATCTTCTGAGAAGCTGGCGATGATGGTTCGAAAACTAGAAAAGCAAACACGCCAACCGAGAGGCCGTCTATGACAACTCAGGGGACGGACAACCAAACACATCATCCGATAAGTAGACGGTGAAGGTTCGGATACCAAAAAAACAGATATGCCAACTGAGAGGCTGTCGGTGACGGTCCAAAGAGAGGACAACTAAACACATCATCAAAGAAGCAGGCGGGATGGTTCGGAAATCTGAAGAGCAGACACGCCAAACTAGAGGCTGTCGGTAATGGTCTCAGGGAGGACATCCAAACACATCAATGAAGAAGCAGACGGTGACGGTTTGGAAACCAGAAAAACAGTCACGCTAACCGAGAGACTGTCGGTGACAGTCCAGGGAGAGGACAACCAAACACGTCATCCGAGAAGCAGGTGGTGATGGTTTGGAAATCCGAGAAGCGAACATGCCAACCGAGAGGTTGTCGGTGACGGCTTAGGGGAAGGACAACCAAACATATCATCCGAGAAGCAGGCGGTGATGGTTCAGAAATCTGCGAAGTGGACACGCGAACCAAGAGGCTGTCGGTGATGGTCCAGTGGGAGGACAACCAAACGCATCATTCTCGTAGCAAGCGGTGATGGTTCGTAAATCCAAGAAGCGGACTTGCCAACTGAGAGGCTGTCGGTGATGGCTCATAGGAAGGACAACCAAACACATCATCCGAGAAGTAGGCGGTGATGGTTCGGAAATCAAAGAAGCGTACACGGCAACCTAGAGGCTGTCGGTGATGGTCTAGATAGAGGACAAACAAGCACATCATCTGAGAAGTAGTAGGAGATGGTTCGGAAATTCGAGAAGCGGACATGCGAACTGAGAGGCTGTCGGCTATGGTCCAGAGGGAGGACAACCAAACGCAACATTCGAGAGGCAAGCGGTGATGGTTCGGAAGTCCAAGAATCGGACAAGCCAACCAGGGGGCTGTTGGTGACGGCTCAGGGAACGGACAACCAAACACATCATCTGAGAAGTAGGCAGTGATGGTTCGGAAATCCACGAAGCACACATGCCAAACAAGAGGTTGTCGGTACGGTCTAGAGGCAGGGCAACCAAACACATCATCCGAGAAGCAGTCGGTGATGGTTAGGAAATCCGAGAAGCGAACTCGTCAATCGAGAGGCTGTCAGTGACGGTCTAGTGGGAGCGCAACCAAAAACACATCTGAGAAGTAGTCGATGATTGTTCGGAAATCCGAGTAGCGGACACGCCAACCGAGTGACCGTCGGTGACGGTCTAGAGGTATGACAACCAAACATATCATTCGAGCAGCTGGCAGTGATGGTTCAGAATTCGGAGAAGCGAACACGTCAACCGAGAGGTAGTCGGTGAAGGCTTGGAGGAAGGACAACCAAATAAATCATCTAAGAAGCAGGCGGTGATGGTTCAGAAATCCGAGAAGCGTACACACCAACCGAGAGGCTGTCGGTGATGGTCTAGTAGGAGCGCAACCAAACACACATCCGAGAAGAAGTCAAAGTTGGTTCAGAAATCCGAGCAACGGACACGCCAATCGAGAGGCTGTTAGTGACTTTCCAGAGGGAGGACAACCAAACACATCATTTGAGAAGCAGTCGGTGATGGTTCGGAAATCAAAGAAGCGGACACACCAACCGAGCGACTGTCGGTGACGGTCTAGAGGGAGGACAACCAAACACATCATCGAGAAGCAGTCAGTGATGGTTCGGAAATCTGAGAAGCGGACACGCCAACCGAGAGGCTCTCAATGAAGGTCCAGATGGAGGACAACCAAACAAATCAACCAAGAAGCAGTCAGTGGTGGATTGGAAATTCGAAGAAGCGGACACGCCAATTGAGAGACTGTCGGTGACGGTCCAGAGGAAGGACAACCAAACACATCAATTGAGAAGTAGGCAGTGATGGTTCGGAAACCTAAGAATCGAACTAGCCAAATGAGAGGCTGTTGGTGACGGTCCAGAGGGAGGGAAACCAAACTCATCATTAGAGAAGCAGTGAGTGATGGATCGGAAATCCAAGAAGCGGACACGCCAACAGAGAGGCTGTAGGTGACGGTCCAGAGGGAGGACAACCAAACACATCATCCGAGAAGCAGTCGGTGATGGTATGGAAATCCAAGAAGTAGACACGCCAACCGAGAGGCGGTCGATGACAGTCTAGAGGGAGGACAACCAAACACATCATCTGAGAAGCAACCAGTGATGGTTTGGAAATCTGAGGAGTGGACACACCAACCGAGAGGCTGTCGGTGACGGTCCAGAGGGAGGACAATCAAACACGTCAACCAAAAAGTAGTTGGTGATGGTTTGGAAATTCGAAGAAGCGGACACGCCAACCGAGAGACTGTCGGTGATGGTAGAGAGGGAGGACAACCAAGCACATCATCCGAGATCAGTCGGTTATGGTTCGGAAATCCAAGAAGCAGACACGCCAACCGAGAGGCTGTCGGTGATGGTCTAGAGGGAGGACAACCAAACACATCAACCAAGAAGCAGTCGGTGGTGGATCGGAAATTCGAAGAAGCAGACACGCCAATCGAGAGACACTCGGTGATGGATCAGGGAACGGACAACCAAACACATCATCTGAGAAGTAGGCAGTGATGGTTCGGAAACCCAAGAAGCACACACGCCAACCAAGTGGTTGTTGGTACGGTCTAGAGGGAGGGCAACCAAACACATCATCCGAGAAGCAGTCGGTGATGGTTCGGAAATCCGAGAAGCGAACATGCCAACCGAGAGGCAGTCAGTGACGGTCTAGTGGAAGCGCAACCAAAAACACATCCGAGAAGAAGTCGGTGATGGTTCGGAAATCCGAGCAGCGGCCACGCCAACCGAGTGGCTTTCAGTGACGGTCCAGAGGGATGACAACCAAACACATCATCCGAGAAGCTAGTGGTGATGTTTCGGAAGTCTGAGAAACGAACACGCCAACCGAGAGGCAATCAATGATGGCTCAGAGAATGGACAACCGAACAAATCATTTGAGAAGCAGGCAGTGATGGTTCGGAAATCTGAGAAGCGAACACGCCAACCGAGAGGCTGTCTGTGACGGTCTAGTAGGAGCACAACCAAACACACATCCAAGAAGTAGTCGGTGTTGGTTCAGAAATCCGAGCAGCGGACACGCCAACCGAGAGGCTGTCGGTGACTTTGCAGAGGGAGGACAACCAAAACACATCATCTGAGAAGCAGTCGGTGATGGTTCTGAAATCCAAGAAGCGGACACGTCAACCGAGCGACTGTCGGTGACGGTCTAGAGGGAGGAAAACCAAACGCATCAACCGAGAAGCAGTTGGTGATGGTTCAGAAATCCGAGAAGTGGACACACCAACCACGAAGCTCTCGGTGACGGTCCAGAGGGAGGACAACCAAACACATCAACCAAGAAGAAGTCGGTGGTGGATCGGAAATTTGAAGAAGCGGGCACACCAATAGAGAGACTGTCGGTGACGGTCCAGAGTAAGGACAGGCAAACACATCATTTGAGAAGTAGGTGGAGATGGTACGGAAATCCAAGAAGCGAACATGCCAAACGAGAGGCAGTTGGCGATGGTCCAGAAGGAGGGAAACCAAACTCATCATTTGAGAAGCAGTGAGTGATGGTTCGGAAATCCAAGAAGTGGACATGCCAACAAAGAGGCTGTCGGTGACGGTTCAGAGGGAGGATAACCAAACACATCATCTGAGAAGCAGTCGGTGATGGTTCGGAAATCCAAGAAGCGACCACGCCAAATGAGAGGCTGTCAGTGACGGTCTAGTGAGAGGACAACCAAACACATCATCCGAGAAGCAATCGATGATGGTTTGGAAATCGGAGGAGTCGACACGCCAACCTAGAGGCTGTCGATGACGGTCTAGAGGGAGGACAACCAAACACGTCAACCAAGAAGCAGTTGGTGATGGTTCGGAAATTCGAAGAAGCGGACACGCCAACTGAGAAACTGTCGGTGATAGTCGAGAGGGAGGACAACCAAACACATCATCCGAGATCAGTCGGTTATGGTTCGAAAATCCAAGAAGCGGACTCACCAACCGAGAGGCTATCGGTGATGGTCTAGAGGGAGGACAACAAAGAAGCAGTTGGTGGTGGATCAGAAATTCGAAGAAGCAGACACGCCAATCGAGAGACTCTCGGTGATGGCTCAGGGAACGGACAACCAAACACATCATCCGAGAACCAGGCAGTGATGGTTCAGAAATGCAAGAAGCACACACACCAACGATGAGGTTGTCGGTACGGTCCAGAGGGAGGGCAACCAAATACATCATCCGAGAAGCAGTCGGTGATGGTTTGGAAATTCGAGAAGTGAACACGCCAACCGAGAGGCAGTTAGTGACGGTCGAGTAGGAGAGCAACCAAAAACACTTTCGAGAAGCTGTCGGTGATGGTTCGGAAATCCGAGCAACGGACACGCCTACCTAGTGGCCATCGGTGACGGTCCAGTGGGACGACAACCAAACACATCATCCGAGAAGCTGGTGGTGATGGTTCGGAAGTCCGAGAAACGAACACGCCAACCGAGAGGCAGTCGGTGACGGCTCAGAGTATGGACAACCGAACAAATCATCTGAGAAGCAGGCGGTGATGGTTTGGAAATCCGAGAAGCGAACACGCCAACCGAGAGGCTATCCGTGACGGTCTAGTAGGAGTGCAACCAAACACACATCCAAGAAGTAGTCGGTGTTGGTTCAGAAATCCATGCAGCAGACACGCCAATCGAGAGGCTGTCGGTGACTTTCTAGAGGGAGGACAACCAAACACATCATCTGAGAAGCAGTCGGTGATGGTTCGAAAATCAAAGAAGCGGACACACCAACCGAGCGACTATTGGTGATGGTCTAGAGGGAGGACAACCAAACACATCATCCGAGAAGTAGTCGGTGATGATTCAGAAATCCGAGAAGCGGACACGCCAATCGAGAAGCTCTCGGTGACGGTCCAGAGGGAGGACAACCAAACACATCAACCAAGAAGCAGTCGGTGGTGGATCGGAAATTTGAAGAAGTGGACACACCAATCGAGAGTCTGTCGGTGATGGTCCAGAGGGAGGATAGACAAAGACATCATTCGAGAAGTAGGTAGTGATGGTACGGAAATCAAAGAAGCGGACATGCCAAACGAGAGGCTGTTGGAGATGGTCCAGAGGGAGGGCAACCAAACTCATCTTTTGAGAAGCAATGAGTGATGGTTCGGAAATCCAAGAAGCGGACACACCAACAAAGAGGCTGTCAGTGACAGTCCGGAAGGAGGACAACCAAACACATCATCCGTGAAGCAGTCGGTGATGGTTCGGAAATCCAAGAAGTGGACACGCCAACCGAGAGGCTGTCGAAGATGGTCTAGAGGGAGGGCAACCAAACACATCATCTGAGAAGCAGTCGGTGAACGTTCGTAAATCCGAGAAGCAGACACGCCAACCGAGAGGCTGTCGGTGATGGTCCAAAGGGAGGACAACCAAACACATAAACCAAGAAGCAGTCGGTGATGGCTTGGAAATTCGAGGAAGCGAACACGCCAACCGAGAGACTGTTAGTGACGGTCCAAAGGGAGGACAACCAAACACGTCATCCAAGAAGTGAGCGGTGATGGTTTTAAAATCCAAGAGGCAGACACGCCAACCAAGAGGCTATCACTGATGGTACAGTGGGAGGACAACCAAATGCATCATTCGAGTAGCAAGCGGTGATGTTTCGGAAATCTGAGAAGCATACATGCCAACCGTGAGGCTGTCAGCGATGGCTCAGAGGAAGGACAACCAAACACATCATCCGAGAAGCAAGTGGTGATGGTTCAGACATCTAAGAAGCGTACACGGCAACCTAGTGGTTGTCGGTGATGGTCTAGAGCGAGAACAACCCAACACATCATCCGAGAAGCAGTAGGAGATGGTTCGGAAATTCGAGAAGCGGACATGCCAACTGAGAGGCTGTCGGTGATGGTCTAGAGGGAGGACAACCAAACGCATCATTCGAGAGGCAACTGGTGATGGTTTGGAAGTCCGAGAAGCAAACATGCCAACCGAGAGGCTGTCCGTGATGGCTCAGGGAACAAACAACCAAAAACATCATCCGTGAAGCAGGTAGTGATGATCTGGAAATCGAAGAAGCGCACACGCCAACCAAGAGGCTGTCGATGACGGTCCAAAGGGAGGGCAACCAAACACATCATCCGAGAAGCAGTCGGTGATGGTTCGGAAATCCAAGAAGCGGACACGCCAACCGAGAGGTTGTCAGTGATGGTCCAAGGGGAGGACAACCAGACACATCATCTGAGAAGCAGTCGGTGATGGTTCGGAAATCCGAGAAGCGGACACACCAACCGAGTGGCTGTCGGTGACGATCCAGAGGGAGGGCAACCAAACTCATCATTTGAGAAGCAGTCGGTGATGGTTCGGAAATCTAAGCAGACACGCCAACAGAGAGGCTGTCGGTGACGGTCCAGAGGGAGGACAACCAAACACATCAACCATGAAGCAGTTAGTGATGGTTTGGAAATTCGAGAAGCGGACACGCCAATAGAGAGGCTATCGATGACGGTCCAGAGGGAGGACAATCGAACACGTCATCCGAGAAGCAGTCGGTGATGGTTCAGAAATCCAAGAAGCGAACACGCCAACCGAGAGGCTATCGGTGACAGTCTAGAGGGAGGACAACCAAACTCATCATCCGAGAAGCATTCGAAGATGGTTGGGAAATCCGAGATGCAGACACGCTAATCGAGAGGCTGTTAGTGATGGTCAAGTGGGTGGGCAACCAAACTCATTGTTTGAGAAGTAGTTGATGATGGTTCGGAAATCCAAGAAGTGCTCACGCCAACTGAGAGGCTGTCGGTGATGGTCTAGAGGGAGGACAACCAAACACATCATTCGAGAAGCAGTCGGTGATGGCTCTGAAATTCGAAGAAGTGAACTCGCCAACCAAGAGACTATCAGTGATGGTCCAGAGGGAGGACAACCAAACACATCATTCGAGAAGTAG